>JAODTT010159882.1:0-14018 GCA_025400115.1 Pentamera pediparva
CAAAAGGTGCGGATGTGTCAGAGTTGTAGTAGAGCGGTGTCAGTGATGATAATTTGCATGCAATCATACCGAGTTCGTCTTTCGCATACATAGTTGCGGCGGGCGAGGTCTTGGTCTTCATTTCCGGGTTAGGCTGTGAGGCAGTGGACTTGTGGGTTTCGGGGAGATATTTGCATTAGTTCTCGTCGGTCGGCTGTGAGCAGTCACGATGGACATTATTCATCTCCCGCTCCTCCATGCGAGAAAGTGGTCGGGTCCTGGAGTTCACTGATCGTCCGTCGAATGGGGACATAAAATGGCAGTCCGGGGATCAGGTTGGGAATATTTTCACCCCTGCCTCGATCTCATCTGAGCACTAGTTGAGGAGAGGAGACGAGTTAACGCCAGTTCTCATCCACGATCAAAATGGCCAGATTACATTGATGAGCCTCAGTTGTCTTCCTGAATTCGTAGCAATCAAATCAACTCAAAATTATCATAGCGAGAGCGTAACCTTCCCCATACTACGATTCCGCAACGATTCCAAGGCCAATCCTCGGTAAATAGCACAACCCCACCAGTCATCAATTAATTAGAATGCTCCCCCAATAGCGTATCATATTCCCATCCATTTTTCGTGACCATCTTCATTGAGTTTGTAAGCTAAAATGATGATCAAAAAGTCTTCAGAGTTCGGATCGTTTTTAATAACACTCGCGGTACCAGTCAGACAGCATTACGCATTCTCGAAGCAAGCAACTACGCCTCCTGTTCATTTCCTGGCGCGTTATTCTTTGGTGATGTTTTCGGTGTAATGATGAGTTGCAAAGAAGATAGAAGATTTCCGGAAACTGTAATCGCTAAGATCTGAGGGATTCTCCATACTAAAATTCACACAGAATCAACTCAATGATCAACATATCTTCGTAAGTTTGTGATGCATGCTGGGATCGCGCTATCGATGATTGACAGCTGGGAATCCATTTTTTTTGGGATTTTCAATCGAATTCCTGCAAACGATATGTACATCATTCGACCGTCACGTGGTATATATCAAATGAGAATAGCCCCCCTCTATTTGTTAGTAATGACTCTGCCATATCGTCTGCTTCAGCAGGCTACCATGAAGACAGATTCTGAATATTCTCTCGTCTCCACAGGTAACCAGTGAAGTGGATAATTGCACCATTGATCGAATGATCGAATTTCTATACACTTCGATTTCAATCGACAGTCCAATTTGTGACAGTACATTCATGACGCCCTAGAACCGAGGAGCATATCGTTGCTGTAATCAGATCATGATGAAATCCATGCAACAGCGAGTTGATTATGGATTGTCAAGTACCACTAGACTAAGACAACTTGGTATAACATAAAACTGGCGTAGACGCCGTGGCGTATGATATAGGATTATTCCGATTCAGATTCAGCATCGCGAATGTTTTAAAGGGCAGCCGAGGGCAGAGCAATAATATAGTTCCGAAATAAAAACAGAGAAAATTAACTTCTTTAACAATCGGCATGAGTATATGAGTGGGGTTTCTGGGCGAAATTTTATTCAGGCAATTTTGAGACGAAATCATACACTGGAAGCCACTGAAGGCTTGGCAGAAGATCAGCTAAATCTGGGCATAGATGAGGCAAAAAACAAAATCGAATGTCTGGAGAAATGTACCAGTTTATTTACTACCCGTTCTAGCACATGCCCCTAATCAGATATGAAAGCCAATGCACCAAATGTTCCCCTGCATACCATGTGGTAGGCTCTCTCAGTAGTAGTAGTAGTTGTGTTCTTCTTTTTCTACCACCTACGACCACTTATTCCACCCCCTGGGATCTACTATATAACACAGAAGTGTTGGTGTGTCGTTCACCATCACCCACCTACCTGCCTAGTTATAAATTACCCCTAGTTAAACTATGAGGTTAATAACTTATTAAGTAAATAATATTAAGTATATTTGGGTACCTCTCTGGTTACTGCAGTATCGATTAGGGAAAACAGACCTTCCCTATTTCCTCAGATTCTACCCTGTAGGGCGCATATCCGGGCGACAGAATGCCTCGGAGCTCGTTTTGGAGACGGACTGCTGGCGGGCGTGACGTGGTCATCGCACAAGTTGGTTCTGCTGAGTGTACAGCACATCGTGAGTGTAATTTTCATTATAGGGGTGGTGGCATCCTTTGTATGTTATTGGTAGTAAGGTTTCGCCTTGTTAGGCAGTGGAGTAGCCTAGTGGGGGTCCGGTGCATATTGTTAGAAGTATTCCTTATTCCACTTGGAAATTAGTATTTTGGCGTATTTGCTGTCTAGGGTAGCCTATTAATCATGTCTTGGGGTTATACGCTGCATCCGTTCTTTATTTGCAGTGTAGACGATTGTGGGCTATCTCACCCTTTGGCGACCACTGTGTTCTGGGGGCTGGGATATGACGGGCCTATAGGGACGTTTAAGGAGCCCGAAGAGAGACAAACATCCTCATGAACCAATCCCAGCATCTCTGATGAATGGCCGTGGTCCCGTCTTGAACAATTAACGATATAAAGGGAGGCGACCCTAGGGGATCGAGTGCAACAGTTAACATTTCAGAGACATAAGTGAATCAACTTATTAGGATCAAGGCTCAGCCTCATAGAGGACGCGGGTTATTCTTAGCCATTCATTTTCGTATTTTATGTAGGATATAGAGATCATATTGTTTATGTAGTTGTTAATGGTAATAGTGATGGCTTTGTATCTGCAGATACCTGGGCAATATATTTTGTTTTGCTTTATGTCTAATGTGACACAAAGATCATATTCAGTAGTAAATGTTTGGTTGTTTGTATATTTTGAATTGTCCTGTTTTGTGTGGGAATTGTCCTTTCCATTATTCCCGGGGTGACAATAACCTCGAAGCATTCACAAGAGAAAAATCTGAGTAGTATAGCTATGAATGTTACTGGAAAAAAGATGAAGCATAAATTAGTCGCCTTGCGATGGAAGCGCTTATAGGTAATAAATGCACCCATCGCATTATTCACATGTAGCGTTCTAATACCTATGTACATTAAGTTTATGCATCATCGAAGTGTTATTTGCAGTGCCGCCATGAATCCTGAGGGTATTCTGACTCAAGTGAATGCTTCAGTTGTCCCCTTCGCCATATTAAGCCTCGGAGAAATAAGAGCATTTGAACATTTGATTCGCTTGGGCATAACTTGGTGATGTTAATTGTGGTAATTCGAACACAGGAAGGAACTGGAGTGGTTCCTGAGCTTCATTGAATCTTGTGTGTGTTGAGTGTGTGAAGGCACGTACTTTTGCCTCGTGGGTGAAAATCAATGTTACACTGTGGTTTGAGATGATAAACAGTCCAGTCACGGATATTTCAAATCCTGTTAAAACTAGCGATTTTACAATGGAAACTGTTGGCAACAAGTTTTCGCAAGAGATTTGACAGTCGTGGGTGTCGTGGGATATATAGCATGTACATTCATAGGAAAACAACGGCAAAAATAGTGTTGAACTTGTTGCCAGTACTTGCTTTTATGGTGAAATCGCAATCATATATAACATACTCATATGTGACCATTTTGTGCCATGTTGGCATCAGTTTGTACAAGGGTGAATATGAGCATACTTTACCAGTACACACACTGACTGTGACTGGCGAGTAACATTGAGCGTACGCGTTTTGACTTTCAAAATACACCGGATGACAATTTCCCCAACACTTAATTAAACAGTTTTGCCTGCAGGGGGGGAATTGATTTTTTGATTAGCTTCTCGAAGTGTTATTCAACTCAAGTGGGCTGTGAAGCATGATACCCTGAAGATGAAATGTTCCCCAGATGAGTTGAAGTTATGCACCTGTGTAACGAGAATAGTAAACGGGGTTGAAATAGGCCTACCCTGTTTGTGGGCAGGATGAATGGATTTCGAGTTAAAATATTTGAAATGCTAATCAAATCAAGTGTGCTATGAAGTGTGAAGCTCTAATGCTGAAATGTCTTCCCAGCAGAATCGAGGTTATTTAATTATGTAACAGAATGAGTAACTAGGTTTATGTTCAATGTTTGCCAGCAGGATGAACGGATTCCTAGTTGGCATCGTTGGAATGCTAATAAAATCAAGTGTGCTATGAAGCGTGATACCCTGATTCCTAAATATCTCCACGGATGAGTTGAGGTTATGCCACGGAAAGAGGTACGGAGTGGATTATTGCGATCAACTCAAGTTTGTACTGCTAAACAAGGTTGAAACGGTATACTGCCATTGATTATGCTTCGCAGAGGTACGGGCAACCCATTATAGCAGAATCCTATAGAACCTCCGCTGGTTTGATCGAACGACAAGTCGAAGCTATTTGAGCAGTTTGTGTAAAAACTTACTCAAATAGAGAGGACCCATGGCCTGACGGATTCATGTACCGAAAAAACATTGATCGCCAAGAGTAATTTCGGTAGCAAACATTGAGCATTGCGTTAATATTAACTCAAATACCAATAGGGAACAGTGGCTTTCCACAACAATAAAACATTATCAGCGAGTTGTTTATTGTTGCCAAAATGAAAATATTAGGCCGAGAATGTTACAGCTCGTTGAGCAGGTCAATTTTGTAAGCAGCAATATGCATAGACGGATAGATGTGATGTCAGTCCCGAGTGGGATTGGCTGAATTAATAACCCCTTCATCCATTCACACTGACAGTCCCTTTCATGTCCTCCCTTGGAAGCAAGGGAGCAAAGGAGCCAACCTAAAAAGTCACATTGCAGGAAAAAGGTTATGGTTATACATTGAATTATAGTAATAACAAATTACTAATAAGCAGAATCAATAAATGCGAACGTCAAGTTTGTCATGCAGTCCACGAAAACAAGGCATGTGTTTCGCATTCATCGACAGTGACATTCTTATCTTTCTATTGGCAGGGATCTAAACAAATTTTGCATGACCAGCAGTCCACGACAGTCAATCTGTAAGCACCGAGACAACATTTTCTTCTAGTTTTCTCTTTCTCCAGTCTCCCATTCAGCAAAGGCGTCAGAAGTTTCATGGAATAAGATGATAGTTGAGTGCAATGATAATTAATGACCGGTAAATGTTTTGGAATGACCCGATATGCGGCATAGCATGAGAATAAACCCATGTTAAAGGAGTTGAGTCTTGATTTGACTGTATGAGGTTCATGTGTTAAATTGATCTTTCCTGGCCTAATTATACCGCCCTCCGCATAACCCAACAGTGCTCAATTGCTAAAATTCATAGGAAAACATTGACTGCCAACAACTCTCGTACAGACGACAACATCAGTCATGAAACAAAGTGAAGATTTCGATTCTGGTTTACTCAAGCTCGATGAGGCAATCAGATTTCATGAATCGATTATTCGTTCAGTATTCACTATATGTAGATTCGCTGTAAAGTTGTGCTCAGCGTATTATCTCGAGGCATAATTTGCGTCCTCTCAAGATTGTATTTAATGTGCCTTCTTTGACGATATGGGATTCAGAACAATCCATGATTTTGTATCAATTTGTGTGCTTGACAAGAGACAGAAATCGGCTGAAACCCCGTCAAACAATATAATGTCTCTTTTCAAACCCAAATCTATATACTCAAGTCAACATATAGACATTTGCAGAACTCATACTCGACAACCAAATAGGGATATTTTTCGAGACTGGCATATACAAACTTTCAGAATGGAGGGTAAACTGCCTATGATCTACTAATGATTTCACACTTAAACATCTCATTAAAAATTCGGGAAGGGGAATGCATTGTCGACTCAAAATATGTGGAAAGTATGGATATATATGTATATTGTATTCTTTGTGTGTGTGGTTATGCCTTTGAAAAATCCATACATAGCAAATGAATGTATCAGCTAAACGGCATCCAAATTACCAAATAAACCAGAAAGTCACCAGGCTTAGTGATTCCTTGACTGCCTTGACATCTGTTAACATGGGAACAGACTGATCGGACCAAGCATTCTGGACTTCTCTTGTTAACAAGGTTTTCAGAGTTTCACCTCTGGTGACTCCAGATGACATTTGACATAACCCCGAAACAATAGGGAACATGTACCCATTATGGGGGACCCACATACCAAGTATGAACTTGATTCATTTAGGTGGGGTCGAGTTATTGTGCTAACAAGCCAGGCGTCACACAAAGACACACACACTGTCATGACTGCATAGATTCCTCTGATTTCATCGAGGAATAAAAAATAAGGTTACAAAACATAAAGCTACATGTGATGCTGCTTCCTAGTCTCCAGCAGACGTGATATGTATCCGCGCGTATAATTACGACCTCTTAGTGCTGCAGCGGTATTGGCTGTATGATCAATCCAATAATAGCGCAATGACGCAAGATAATATGGAGAATTGCCATACTTTTTCACCCCACGCATGATGTAAGTTATCACGTAACGCATGTTCGCTGTGTTCAGATACCACATTAGAAAGGATATGTCGACCACCTTCCCTGCAATTCCTCAATATAGGATGTTATTAGCTCTGAGTGTTACTTTCCATGTCAATATATTCACTCTAGTCCTCGATCGTTAGTTCGTGTCCCTCAGAGGGTATCATAGCCCAAAGAACTGGAAACAACGCTATTTCCTATCAAATAATAATCACCCGGTTTCCCATACTGTCATATTTACGATATTCCTACATATGGATGTGATCATGCAACACATTTAGTTCTAGCTTGTTGCCTTGTTTGGGTTATTTCGATTGACTAAATAATCCCATTCTCATTGTGAACGATGTGAAGGCCACCGATAAACTCCACACTTTAAAAGCTCCAATGTTGAATCTATCAAAACATTATTTGGATCCCAATTTGAATCCGCTCAAAAACTATGTGTTTTGCATTGACTCCGTGTAATACAAAATATTCTTTGATGTCACACACTTTGAGCCTGCATGGTTCAACATACAAACCACCTCCAGATTCACATATCCAAGAGAAACTCATTTTGGCCCGACCTATCAGTATTTGCAGCACACATCAGCCTACATTCATGTCTAAAATGGTAGGTTCAGACAATGGCTGTTGATTGTGTCATGTGTGTGATACTGTGACATTTACTGTAGCAAGTTTTCGATTAACCACATACTGGCCAACAATAGCCATCATGATACCGTTGTTATGTATATACCAGGCCTAAAGTTATAAACAAAAGCACTCAGGTCCCAAATTGAACTTGAAGTAAACCTGATTGGCAGATAATTGGCAATTTCTTCCGCACAGGAGTTTAATTAGAGATGGCATACATTATTTTCTTCAATGCAACAATACCTGTCAAACTCTTGCATAATACAATCTTGAAGTTGAATGTACTGGAACATGTCATCTGGCCATGGACAAAGTTTCACAGCGGGGCCGAGGTGAATTGGATGCTTTCAATTCCACATTGATATAGTTGAAACAGATTTTCATAAATTTATATTTGTGTTAAAGAATAATGGGTAGGGTTTTGGAAAACAGGTTAGGCCCTGGGGTTTGTCCCCAAATTTTCAACTTAGTCAGAATTAGCCGGAAACATTAGGATGTTGATGTCTTGGCAGAAGACATTGAACTTATTTTCACGAATTTGACAATTCGATTTGGATAAATGGTCCTTTAGGAAGTGGGGGAAATTATGCAGCCTTGTTTGTTTTGGTTCTCAGCGCCAACCTGCATTTTTTTTCTTGCACAATGTTGCCATGGGAGGAACTGGGATCATCTAGTGTTATATTTGTCAGATTGTATATTTACATATCATATTTCCCACTTTAATACGCCGTAGACTAGACATTTCAAACAGCTAATATATCATTTTGGACCGGTTACAGACTGTCAGAGTTTGATTAGCCAACAAAATCGAAACGTGAGGTGTTAAAAATGCAAATAATAATCATTTGAACCTGAGAACAAATTAGTTGGTGTTCAGCATGGTTCTCCCCAGCGTGTCATTATGGCAGTTCAAGTCTTCAACAGTTCCGCACGAGCAATCCACTGTTTCAGGTTGTATTTTTGACATACATGTATGCCTAGCATTGGGCAGCATGCCAGAACATTCTTGGCTGAGTCTGACATTGCGTAACGTTACTGCTTTGACTCAGGTCTAACCAACATTAGCTCAACGTTAGGCCTAGTCACGCGGAATGAAGCTAGGCGTTTTGCAGACGCATGCCTAACACTAATAGTTAGCCCAAGTTAGGTCAGGTCATACAATAAACCGTGCTAGAGACTCACCCATTTAATCCAACTCTCGAATAATAGGCATGAGGTACCCACGAGACTGTGGAGAATGGAGTGTGGCCGACTCGCATGTTAGAGGTCCCTGGTCGAATCCTGCTCAATCCACCGCGAGTTATTTTGAGCGCTCCTCTCCTTTCGCATGTAGAAAAGTGACTGTTGAAATGTCCACTCACATTCGTTGGATTGGGCGTAGAGTAGCAGTTCCGGGAGCAGGAATATTCCCCGCCTCTCTCGTTAACATCTCGACACTTTCCGAGAAGAGAAGGCGAGATATCGCCGGTGTCCATCGACGCTCATAACTGGTCTCCATCAAATGCTCGTATATAGCCTAGGGCGCGTTGGAGTATTTTCCAGAACAAAAACTAGAAAACCCAGCCCACCGGGTCCCCCAGCACCCTAATATATACAAGATAACACTTGAGAATTACAAAGCGCACTTACACTGTCAAGTACACGTCACAAATATTGGCCATCGGAGCAACATGCTGGTCCCACATAAACGTGGTATATGCTGCATCGAATGTGCTTTTATCACAAGTTGCACCACACAGCCCCCAATAGACACCCGGGTAGAGAGGAGCAATTTGAGATATATATAGGCCTGTTGAGACATGCTAGAGTGTGTGAGCGTGGAAACGAGCTTTCACTTCTCAATATAAATATGAGCCTAGGCACATTCTAGTTTTGGAAGTCTAATTTAAAATGGCTAACTGATGATGATGCGATGAGTAGATGACTTTCAATAGAAAAAAATGAAGATCTGAAGGCCCGGCCATACGTACGAGAGCACTATTATTATTGGGCAGCACCCCTTTAACTACAACTAGGCCCAACCGAAACATTGGTTATGATCTTGGGGACTCGGCTTGGACCCAGACACAACTGGCTCATACTCAGCTGTTATTTGGACGCGGATCAGCTTGGATTCAGATATACCGGTAGTGGACGCAACTACAATTCTCAAATATATTTGCCTTGAGGTTGAGGTGGATGAAGTCAGAGGTGCATTAGGGTAATGCGTCCTTGCCATCTAATTGACTGAGACCACGAGAATGCTCGATTGCATATTTGTCTTGGTCTCGGACTTGGTCCCGGTTCCGAAGCCTTGTGGTCTTCGTCCCGATATCGGTCTCGGAATAACAGCTAGGTCTCGATCTCAGTCTCCGCCATATGACTCCTGGTCTCCGTCTCAGTCTCAGACATGCTGGTCTCGACTCCATCACTGCCTTCCAGGCACGAAGAAATCATCCTAATGAAAGCACAACAAGGTCAGGAGTGCATCACTCAATTTTTACTCCGTAGAAAATGAAGCGCTTTCCCTATATACCAACATCCTTATTTACAGCTTATTGATGACGAATTCGCGTCGAATTTACGGTATTTACAAAGTTTCATCGCTGCATCTGTTATAGAGCAGTGAACCCGAACACCCTTGAAGAAGGATGGTATGGTGCGTGGGAATTTGGAGGTCGTGATATGTATTTATACAAACGACGTTGAAAGCAGATGTGTGTATATTATTCTCGCCATCGCTTGTTCCCGTGAGAGACTGATCAGCTTTTCCGATGTGTCCTTGGACAAGACTCCTCATCTACATGCATCTCTCTACCCTGGTGCTAATTGGGGACATGTGAGAAACCAGAGTACAACCGGCGCTGAATTAACAGCTGCCATTTCTCTCCGGGATTGTCGGAGTGCGTACCGGTTTCATATGAACAGGATAATATCTGTATATATATATATATATATATATTTATATAGGAAGCTATACTGCGTTACATAGGTGATACAAATAGACAGGTCGAAAATATGGTTAGTACTCTCGTTTACAACGTTTCGGGAATAACTCTTCAACATGGCAATACGATTGTCAACTAAAGCAAACACATGGAAATTGTCAACAGAAAAACATGGTACGATCAATATAGCCTGCGTGAAAGGTAATAAGAGATTTGACGATGGCTGAGAAGTATATGAGGTCAGCCGCCATTTAGAAAGGCGATGATCTGGGATTGGTGCCCCTGAGGTAACTTTTGATCCCCCACTTCATGCGCATGTGTGTCGGGACTCCAGTAATTGCCAGCATACGGGGCTCAGCACAGGGTATATTGCTCTAGGAACACGTCTCTGACGGATTTTGTACTGGCCTCATCGTAACTTTGTTAGCTTGTAGAAATTACTGTATTGTAACGCTGCTGACTGTTGGCCCCAAACTGTTCTCATTTTGAATTGGAGATATATTGCGAAAATGTCGATGCGTATTTGACCCAGACTTTTGCCGGCTAAAGTGATGAATGAAATCCAGGACCAAAACATGATTTATTCAATACGAGCTGAGCAAATATTGTGTATTAGTAAAGTGTCGTACGAGTGAGGGAACAGTTACGATTTTGGACAGTGGGGTTAATCAATGCAATCAATCCTAATTGAAAAATACTGACAAATATACACTGTAGTAATGGACACTTGTTCTATTTCTATTCTACAAATGGCGGAACATTGATTCTCTCACTGGCAAGTGCGCTGCCCCTAAATTATATAATTAATCATGATTCTCAGTTATATCAATAGTACCAGAGGGGAAGTGGAGGTAGTTAAAATAGCTGACACATGTTGCAAAGAGTATGAACCAACTGTTACTCGATCAAGTGGTTTGTATAATATTATAGCTGTGGGGTGAATGCCGTACCACGCCACATCACAAAATCGCAGTTCACTTTCAAATAACGTCCGTCAAAAATAGGCACAAGAGTGCAAGCAATGTGAAAGTAAATATTCTGCTTAGATTAGTATCAGTGGACATACAAAACCCAAAGTATGCCTGGAGAATAGGCCAATGTCATACATTTAGATGAGATAAGTAGGCGTGTATTCTATTAAGGTCACATGAGAGTTCAATTCATGCTAACTACTTTTTCCCATTACAATCTGTGTGGATGCCTCGAGGACAATTATCCTTTTTTCAGAAAGGTTGACAAATGTTTTAACTGTGTTTTGTAATGTTAATTTCCTCAGTGATCGAACAGTGATGTCATTCATTTTGGAATAACAATTACTTTACCGCTCTGTTGTTATCAACCAGTGCACGGAGGCAACTGCTAAGCTGAGAAATATGCCACGCACTTGAAGATTTGGGGCAATGTGAGTGTAACAGGAATGATCGATTCTGACGACTGTTAGTTTCAGAGAAAGTCCAACATTTAAAAACAATGAGGGAAGATAGGATAGTCACCATCACTAAGTGTGATACTATCGTAGTTATAAAACATGCAACGACACCATGTTAAGCTCCAATATCTAGCAGTGGACATAAATTACGCTATTAAGAAACATCAAAAGACTCCTCATGACCCCGACCAAGCCAGCAAAATGTTCGTGTCCGAAGACCACATTCACTACTCTTCAAGAACATCCTCATAAACCTGCACGAAGAGGCATACATAAGGCACAATCACCTCCAGATGTCTCTATACCTGTTAAAGTTTCGGAACAGAAGAACAACATTCACCAAATTTCGATAAAATATTTCAAAAACGTGTATAAATTATGGTCATTGCTAACGAGCTAAAAGCAATAAAACATACATCGAAGGCTAATAATCAACTTGATTGATGCCCTCCAGCCTACAAATCTAACCATATCGACACGCGATGCTACGCACGAATATGTGTTGCAACCAGTCCCACGGTCAGATACTAGAGCATTATAATTTACTAGAGCGCTCTCACTGCACGCGCAGACTGGGTAGCCAATTTAAATGTTCACGAAACAGAAATAATATGACATTTTTCACATTATCTCGGCCAATATACAAATATATATATATACCTACATATATATATATATATATATTCAGTTCCGTTATATATTTTGTATTGTACTGATCAGCCCACGAAGAGCGAAACAGTGGCTGTCTACAGTTTGAATATTATAGCTCCCCAGTGTGGTGTTGCTGCAAGCCAGTCGCACTTCGCTTGGTTGAGCACTCTTCTATAGTGGGACTGTGCAACGTTCATACAATACTGTAGCATCACGCATAGCTCACTCTTTTGAGTTTGAGCACTCTGGTATTGTGTGAACGATGTGCATTTTTGAATTACATGGCTGACTGAGCTCTGCTTGGTCAGTCGCGCGATTCAGTTCCGTTATATATTCTGTACTATACTGATGAGCCCACAAAGGGCGAAACAGTGGCTGTCGACAGTTTGATATATGTTTATATATATATAATGCATAGAATACACACGTTACTCGCTACACTGCGTTTCACGGGATCTTCAGGCGACTGGTGTACTATGGGTATATTTCTTCCTGGTCCTGTCCGGGGTCGCCTACCGTGACAGCAGGTCGATATAAGCTCTGTGCGCTTATTGATTAAGTTACGGTCGAGTAGGATGGTTAGCTTCTCTTCGGTACAGAGGTTACACAGGCCCGACGGACGTCTATGAGTGTTCGATTTCTTGACGATTTTCCAGTGGATGCTGTTAGGGGTCTCCTTATCTTTCAGCTCCCAGATTCATGTGGACAGCTCTGTGTCGTTCGCATAACGCCTATGTCCGAAAGATTTGGTGTGGTTTCTGTATCTTGCTTTGAACTCGCCTCCCATCCAACCAATGTAGCTCTTGTTGGGCCCATCCTCAGATTGCACGGTGGCTTTGTATACGAGGGACTTGGCTAAGCATTTCCTCCTTAACGGGCAGTCGGCATTGACACGGCAGTTGCAGGATCGCGTACATAGGGGTGGGAGACGTGGGCGGCCTGTCTGATCACGTGGGTGTTGTGGGCTTTCATGAGCCTGCTCATGTTGCTCGTTCAGCTATATGACATTTTAAGGGTATTTCTTTTAAAATGTGTGTGAAGTTTGTGGTCCTGGGGGATGTGCTCGGATATCAGTTTGATGAAGCATGCCCCGACTTTGGTTTTCACGTCTTTGCTGGAGAGTGGGTTGAACCAAAATGTCTCTCTGTGTCCGTGCTTCTTCCTCGCTTCCTCGCATTGCCTGACTGCTCTCCTCCGTCTATCTTGTACCCCATGTTGCTGTTGTGGCCGACTCTGTGCAGGGTGTTGGCGTAGGGAGTGGTAGCGTTGTCGAAGATAGCTTCTTCCGATGCTAGCGTAGATAGGCGTTTCTCGATTGCAGGTGTGAGGTTGTCGATTATGCTAGGGGTTCGAGCTGCATTCGATGTACATCGGTGTGTCATTAGGCTTTCTGTAGGGTGCGTGCTTGCCGTTGTTGAGGTTCAGCGTTACATCGAGGAAGGGGGTGGACTTATGTTTGTCTGTACGGTTACGGCGAGCCCATGCTGCCTAAAAATCCTTATGAGTGATTTCCGGGCTCGGTCAGTCATGGGACCGGAACAGTTACGAATTACAGCTAGGCCGTCATTTCTGTACAGGCCGGTGCTTTCAAGTTTCAATTTCTCAATCAGCTCGTTTAGAAGAAAAGGCCTACCAGTTCACACACCTCTGCTCCGTCATACGCACCCATTGTCACATCGGACTGTTTTCTCCCATGTTTTTTTACCCATGGTCTCCCGGTTTCGTCGTATAGGATGGATATCCTGGCCTGCATGATGGCGTCCCACTCAGGGTTACTGATGGGAGTGTGCTCTCCCGCCTAATTCAAGCTTTTGGTTAGCAGCTTCTCGGATATCGATGGGTAATATTCGACAATGTCGAAGATCATGAAGGTTAAGCTATATATATATATATATATCACACGGAATACAAATTATACAATATTTACACCATATTTGCTACCCTGGGTTTCACGCACGCGTGCCGCGG
>JAODTT010160993.1:0-13991 GCA_025400115.1 Pentamera pediparva
CACAAGTAGTGTTCAGCAGTGTTGGAGGACTCAAGTAGGGTCTCGGCTTTGACTCAGCTACTCGGACTCGGACTAAGACCGAGCTCAAGGCTGGACAAACAGTCTGTGGAAAATCCCAACATTCAGGGGAAAAGAATAGTTGCTGTAGAAAAAGTGCCATCATGAGAAATGTGTAGACTTGTATTGTGTAGTAGGCCTACTACTGTCATGTAAGTTGATGTCAGAACAGAATTTGCTCATTGAAAATTTGAAGTTAGCCAATAGTGCATACAACTAATTATTGACACATTCGTTCCATGGAGTTTCACTTATTATTGCATAATATGTGCTCAGATATAATCAAATGCTCGCCTCAATTCAGTGTACAGCTCTGGCTATTCAGGTCTTGTCTGTGCCAGCAAGCAGTGCCCCCTTTGAAAGGGCCTTAAGCAGGGGTGACATCCTCATGAGACCACACAGTGCTCACCTGTCTGCAAAGATGATGGGGACAATGGTGTTCCTAGAATGCAATGAACAAACTGTGAAGTGTTGGGAAGATGATGCTGCTCTTTAGGAGGGGTGGGGAGTGGGAGTTGGGTCACTGTGTATGGATTTTTCTCCTATGGTTGATGAACTTTCTTGATGAATCTCTATCAGCTTCTGAACATGGTTGGCGACCTCATTACAATTTCTGTTTTGGGGAATATGATATGCAACATTTGTTCAATCAATAGAGTTGCTTCTTTCAACCTAATGCAATCATCTTTGTACACTTCTGCTGAAAAGCTGTGTTTCGATAAGGACTTGGGTACTCGCTCGGTCACAAGGACTCGACTTGGATGCTGAGTACTTTGACTCAAACTCGGATGCTGAGGACTCGGTCTCGGACGTGGACTCAGATTGGCTGTACACGACTCCAACATTCAATATTTCCAGGTTTAATATGCCGCCATGAACTTTAAGCGTCAGCGCAATAATCATCCAATGCAATGTCCAATGCAATGCGATGTCCAATTGAACCAATACTTGGCACATGTGTCTGCGCTATTTGAAAATGTTGGATGGGCTAGAAAGTACAGGTGTCACTGTAATGATGGAGGCTGCAAACCTGCATAATGTAAAATTACACTGTTTGTCGGGTCTGAACGAAACTTAGTGGATGGGTAGTACATTTTTTTCTGAAGAAGGTGTGGGTCATCTTGAGGTCATCATTGCTCAAATTTGCATGTGTATTTTCAAGCTTCAAACAAAGCTTGGTGGATGTAGACCTAATTTGTTCCTGTCCAAAACGGAGGGCATTTTTTAGGTCAAATTTGCATGATTCTGGCATTTTTATCTCACCTCAGCCATGTGGCTGGGTGAGCTATTGTGATCAGGCATGTCTATCTATCTGTTGCTATATCTGTCAACAATTGATTCTAATTGCTACTCCTCCCACAACCTTTGATGGGTCATGATGAAACTTGGTGACAATGATGACCAAGTGAAGGATCATCTACGGTGTAAACAAATTAGGGGCCCATGGTCATCTGGTGGTCAGTTTTGGGCCATTTTGTGAAAATCTGCAAAATGCCTCTCCTCCCACAGATTAGGTTGGATTCTGTTCATAGTTGGTCAGTGGTATCATTTACCAGTGATACCCATAGGGTGTTCAGAGATTTTGGGTCAGTGGTCATCTCGAGGTCGACCATTTTAACTCTCGAGAAGATAGTTAAATTTTTCATAGTTGGTCAGTGGTATCATTCACCAGTACATGATACCAATAGGGTGTTCAGGGATTTTTGGTCAGTGGTCATCTAGTGGTCATGTTAACCCTTGAGGGTGAATTGGGGTTGAATCTGAAAAATGCCTCTCCTCCTTCAGATCCAGTTGTATTCTCTTCATTGTTAGTCAGTGGTACCAATAGGGTGTTCAGGGATTTCTGGCCGATGGTCATCTAGGGGTTATTTTAACCCTTAAGGGTCAATTTGGGTAAAATCTGCAAAATGCTTTTCAAAATGCTTCCTCGCCCTGTGTACCCTAAGAAAGCTGTACACGTACGCAGTGCACAGCACCAGGGTTCTCCACTGGGGTTTTAGGATGGCGGCCCACCCCCCTAGTGACCATTGCAAACCCCTTAGTGACAATTGCCAGTGAGTGTTGCTACCCTCTGCAAAAAGATCTGTCCCTCTGTCATCTCAGCACACTGCACACACAGGATGTTAAAAAGCATGACACATGTGTACCGAATTGCCAGATTCAAGCACGATTATCAAAACAATAGCACAGCTTATCTCATACCACCCTCCCCCGCGTGATCGCTATGCGTTCGCAAATTCTTCAGGTTTTGCCGACACCCCCACCCCTCCCTCTTGCCAGAACCTGTGGAGAACACTGAGCTCATATAGTGGGAAAGTTTCAAAAGAGATGTAGTCTTGATCCTGACGCTGTCACTGCTGTTGCTTCCTTCGTCGCTATTTTAGTTCCCACTGTTCACGAATTATACACTTTTCTGAACACTATTTTGCCATCACTATTTTCCACGCATTTAACCAATTAAACACAATATGTTAAGGAATTTGTCATCGTGTTTGGCATTCGAACGCGTTTCGAAACTGATAGTAAAATAGTGTTTAGAGGAGTGTTCAATTCCTAAACACTGTTTTGGAGAGTACGTACTACTTTTACAGTTACAGCAATTTTCGGGATCTTCAGGGGTCGTGGAGACCTCATATCTCGACGAGCCATTCCCTCGAACAGATTTGACCGAGCCAAGTTGAGGGACGGCTGTCCAGGTATCAGGTAGGCTAAACACTACGCACTCCTGCACCCATAGATCTATACGTCCGGATGTGTATTTAGGAAGTCATCGTTGATGTATGCAGAGGAACGAGATACGCCGGATGATTTGTGCACTGTAGGCTGGTCTGTTGAGGACGGCACTGTGGTATGTCTTTATATAAGACTAAGATAGATGAGACGTACAGAAAGAAATGCGACGATCGTCATATAATATTTGTCAGTTGATAAATCAACTCGTATATTTGCTATTTTTTCTTCCTTTTTGGTTCAATAAATATCACTCGACGACTGACAAAGGATGGTATGATTAATTAATCCATTTATTAATTGATGCATACGCATTCACATGATGATGATGATGTCAATAATGATAATACTAATAATATATCTCTTTTGAAATTTACAAACGCTGTACAATATTTACAGAGTAATATAGGCACACGTATCGCTTTCTTCGCCTCGGGCTGCCAACTTGGTGACGCCCACTAACCACCGAAAAGGTCAAATGAGCTCAATAATACAGAAGGAAATGAGTGGTTAAAGCTTTCGCCGTCGACTTGAAAAATAGCATTTCACGTAGCATGACATAAATTAGAAGTGCTTACATTTATTCTTAAATACAACTATATCGACCAAATGCAATGCATGCACTGCCACTACCACGGCGACTGAAAGAATAGTTAATAACATCATGATGTGGTACCATGATCTGGTGTTGAGAATTGACGCTATATTTAAGGGGGCTCCTTTTACACGAAGAAAGCGGGAATAATCAGTTCTTATTTTGCGTTTCTTACACAACAAAGTGTGTGTACACACGCAATAAATTTGTTAGGGCTATATGGGCCTATACCCTTGAATCCTCTCCGCTCTTACACTGCTCAATTTATGTTCTTAAATCGTAAATTCTGACATGAAATACGGTACTCGGTCAACTTCACAAGCTACTTTGTCTTAGTAGCCTACTCAGGGCCACATTTCGTCACCTTCTAATAATAGTCTATCAAATATATCGTTCAATTGTGGCAAGTTTGACACCAGGCCAAGGCAATTCTATATTAATCAGGTAGGCCTATGTGTTCAACTGTTCATAATACACGTGAACGAACTCGGCTGAAAGCACTATATCTATTCTAATCTCCATTGTATTAGCAATGTAGAAAGGGGGGTTACCCATTTCGAGGAATGAAGGAAGCCTCAGTACAATGTCCCGATTCCGATGGCTTTCCTGTTTACGAACGGTGCTGCCAAAGTACAAGGAAAGAAGGCAGGCCTCGGCTATAAATCTAGCTAGCCCTCCAACTCGGGCTATCACATCCTGTCTTCCGAGTAGAGAACAACCTAATTTGAACAGAGGTGCGGTCCAGACAATTCAAACGAGCTATCCCACCGCACAATGGGGCTGTTCCACGTTAGAACAACAATGCAGTAACTGTCTGCGGTTTCCTGGGGTGGACACCCACACGATGGTGACTGGTCACGCGTGGTATTGCGGTGGTAGGTCTGTGTGACCGCTATCCATTAACCGCCTATAGGGTGTGTTAGGTTCTCATGTGAGAAAAAACGACCAAGTCCAAATTCCACGAAAGGTACACCACCCTAAATACCCGACCCATTTGGCTGACAGAACTAGCCCTATGCCCGAACTGAGGCTGCCTTCTCAGCCTATAACACGATTCGCAAGCACAAACTACAGAATTACTCAATAATGAATAACAGGCATATAATAACAACTTTGAGATACAGACAAATAATTTTCCAGCTTTCGGAGAGACGTGGACACGTCTAATGCTTAGTTTCATTGTCTCATGGGAAGTAAAATGGTCACGTTTGGTTACCCTTCCGTTATCTCGGATGTCAGCAATTTCTTTTACAAACCGCTTAACGACAGTGGTGGTGTATTAATTGGCTGAAAGGCGGGATTACACGCTCTATTTGTGCTGTAGTCTGCATGGCAAACTCGGAAAACGAATCTGCATAATATATCGCTGCCGGCTGGCTATAGCGCTGACTCAAACGACCTTGCAGCTCGCTCGGGTTCCTGGAAACCAGGCGCACGTCTCTGCGGGTTGTACGGGCGGGTCTATTTCAGGCAATGTATGATCATCGTATGGTGCAAAGGCCGATCTTGGGGGTATAGTATCATATTAAATACACGCTGTATTTAATGTAGGCCGCCTATACGGGCGACAAGCGGGTTTGCACGTAGCTACACTGCATACATGTAAAGGTTCTGGGGTTAGCCAAATCCGTAGGGCCTCTCATTACTCGGAGGTCGGGAGGTGACACAAAATGTTGGCCCTATGTTCATCTGTGCACTCGAATTGGTCCTCTCCGCATTACACCCATGTCAACACGAATAGTGTGTCCAACATTCCTTGATATATCAATTGGCCCAGACTCTTATGAACACGGAAATAGCCTACTGTACTTGGGTATGCCTATACTGCTAATTAAAACAGCAGGTTCGAAAGGCGCGTGTAATACTGATGAACAGTATAGGAATGGACCACGTGTCATGTTTCGGTTTCAGTATCCGGGTAATGGCTGATTTATGGAATTATTTTATAATGTGCGCATTGACCTGCATGCGGGGCTACCGGCAACAAGCCGACATGATTCCATTAATAATACATAATCAGCAGCACGTGTCAGAAATGCCAATAAAACAACCTCATAAAACAACGTTACGTACACTGCACAATCCAACGCCAAACTGCATAACACAGAATCATTACCCGGATTTCGGAACTGGAGCACCAATGGTGCAGAAAGTTGACCGCAAGATTGTTCAAATTATGGTAAGAACACCATTCAATAGAACCTGCTACTTCCTCAACGGGTCGCTGAAAGAAAAAATATGTCATGTCTCTTCCTCTAGCAGTCTAGCTTGTGACGGCATTCGGTCTGACAACTTTCAGTTAAGCGAAATATGGTACATTTATTTCCATGCACATTCGATTCTGAACAATTTATGATAGGTCTATAGAAACGAGCAGAAAGCTGGTAAATAACAATAAAAATTGGAATCGTTTCGTTACCTGCGGGACTGCCCCACGAGATTAGTTTGGAATAGTTTGGATAAAATAAATATCCCTGAAAAAACGTTTGTACATGCGTCACAAATTCATGTATGTACAGTAGCAAATATTGCATAGGATCTGCGAGAAATAAAATAATGCGTTCACTCAACTAAGTCAACACATTATACGAGTTACACATCTGCTCATAAAATATCCACAAAAATATGTGAAGTACCGTACTGTATATACGGTACCGGGTACCCTGCAGTCACGTTACTCGTTCCCATAAGATCCGGACGGTACAATGACGTCATACAACGATAAAATTCCGTGGCTGCGTGGAATGAATTGCACTCAAAATTTGGCATCATTTTTTTCGACAATACGTATAGAAGCACTGTCAGTGCTAGTACCGAAGTCTCGCACTGCATCTATGGCAGAACTTTAATAGGCGAGAGAGGGCTCAGCTACGATAGAGTCATCACCCCTCGATACTCGGGAGATATCCCCCATGAGTGTTGACAGTTGACATGTTATATGGGGACAATTGTTTTCTAATTTCTACCCATGTCCACCGAAGAGCCAAATATTCATTTCCGTCCTGACTGCAACATAATGAAGTATTACCGGTACTGCGCATGTTGAATGGTGATAGGCTATCAGGCCTGCACTATATGCATGGGGCTCGGAGGTACATAATGGTATACTGGAGACCCATGTGTATGCAACAAAACGGAATAGTCGTTCACCTACAGGCTACATGTCTATTACCTGAATTTAATTTCAAAATGAGAGTGTACCTAAGGACCATTATAAGTTGACTACAATATAAACCATAATTGCGAATTCCAGAGGTTCTATCCGGATTCGTTATAAGCATATAGTAATAGGCTATACATGTAAACAAACAGTATTAGGAAGCATACCTGCATAGTCACTCGAAAATAGTTATTTATAGCTGCCCTGGGTAGCAAGGATCGATTACGTCATAAAGTGGGATCACTATCAGAAACTGACCTTATTGAATTACGCTTTAAATAATACTGGCATGGAAATGGCGTATATGAGGACATCCACAAAACTGAATTTCTCTAACACCACTGACAGTACAACTTGCCACATGTCTATGAGGGCCGTATATAGCTATAGGTCTTGCCCATCACCTCACGCAATATATTAGTTCAGTATTGGTATACAGTAAACCGAGCTGAACGTATCGCGTATAGCCTACACCGTAGCCGATGGTATGCAATAAGCACACTGTCACACGCTGCTGTACACTGGGTGGTGATTTGGGCAAGATTGTGTCGGGAAATTCAGGAAATTGTAAGTAACAAGACATCATTTACCATGTTAGCAATGTGCTTCAGAATACTAAACACGGTGTCAAAACTCAAGAGTGTTCAGAAAAGTTTTCGTTCCCTAAACACTGTTCTTATAGTGTGGATACATAAAAATGCACACAGCTACTGACATTACCTACTTGTACAGTGTACCATATTGGTCATTGCACATTGCATTTTGGGAAAACCGATAGCCTATATGTTTGCAGTCGCTTGAATTGCCGAAGTCGCGTCCCTGGCTTGAGCTGCACATCGAGCGATCGACGACACTGATAGGATGACGCATTAATCACTGATTGGTTTCACGGAATCGTGACTCCATATTTCGAGTGTTTAGTAGGTTTTTCGCTATATTTGCGGTAATGAAACCTAATATGATCGTGGTTATTTCCAGCAATGCCGTCAGGGTATATTTTCAGTCGAACCAATAGTATACACGACCGTCCGAAAATACGAAATATCGAATCCGTGCTAGCCTAATACAGAACGAGAATTCCATGATAAAACCCGTGCAAAACGATCTCTTTCGGAAGTGAAACGGATTGCTGTTTGAATTTTGTACAGTCACAGGACGAAAGTAATGTTTAAAGAGGCACTGGTCATGGAGCGACGTCAGTTGCCACCAGACGATAGTCCATATTTGAACAGACTTCAATATTAAAGATCCTTGACGTTTTGACCAAACAGTTATATTAGTCGTTGCCCATTATTCAATGATTTTTAGTGCAGTGAAATACGCTCAAATACCGATCTAGCTAAAACTATTGAACAATAGCCTACATATGAAAATCGTCACTGATAGCTAATTTAGGTAGGCTACAAACCTTCTATCCTATTTTTTCAACGACAGGAGGTAGCCAGAAATAGCCTATGTTATATTTTAGCCTCACACTTCAGTTACAAATTCAGCGACATTCTATCTGGAAGCTTCAGAACGGTATCCTAAATGTCAGTATAGTGCAGACTGTGCAATGTAAATGGAGCAATTACATCATGTGATACATTTTAGTGCTGATTTTGAATGGACCCTAACTAAATCAATCTGCCTCTTTTCCTATAGTGCCTATTTCGTCAATACAGAAGGAAAGGGTAATGAATTCGGCAAGTGGCAACTTCGTACGTCGAGATGATTCTGCAATTTTGACGAATTCTCAATTGCAATCAATTGGGTCACCCCGTCAGTTCCAGGAATAGGTGTATTTGAACAGGATCTCTATATAGTTTTATTACCTCTTGTGCGAGTGTATTAATAATTAGGCCCTATCAAATGTAGAAGGATAGTGGATACGCCGGGAAATCTCGGGCAATTACATTTAACCGAAACTCCATGCCTCCTTTGTAACAAGGGGAACTCGCAGGACAATGCATGGAGAGTGTATTTAGTAAGTAGTAACGGAATGACCTTGCATCAGAGTGCAGCCATGCGTTCAATTTTCGAAGTAACAGAAGTTCCCCTTTCTAATAAAATTATTAGTTCATGCATAGCCTTCATACTGTATATTGAAATCCTATGAGTGAGTATACGGTACCGGTAGTTTGCAACCTTGCAAGATAATTTATAATCGTAAAATATTGGTTTTAAACTTTATCAACGCAGAAGATCAAATTCGAAAGAAATTGCACACATATAAAAGATTTGACGACTTTCAGCAAGGTAGAAATCTCGTGTGGGTGCACTGGCCTACCTGGTCAAAATATTTGTCGGAGTTCGAAAAGTTGTGTTGTTGATTGAATTTTGGAGAACTGATGCCCATGCATAACAGTTCATAGATTAAAGTGTATCAATGTATCACTTTACCTCAGTTTTGAATAGGGACTGCTTGAATTTTTTCATAAATTCGAGAAAATTCTTCAGCAATTTCGAAGATGTTAAAATTTTCATTTAGATTCAATTATGTCAATATGTGAATAAATATAAGCACCTCCGACTTTCAAATTTCGTCGCCGCCACCTTCATTTCCGACTTCTCTCGGTACATGGACCTCTGCAAAGGTAGCACACCAGGCGGTAGACGATGCGCAACATCGGTCAGCGTTGCTGTCCGGGGGACAGGCCGACAGGGGCAATTGTGCTCCACCACTTGACCACATGCGATTGGCGTATGCCGTACTGCTGTAGTTTCACCGTGACACCGTCGATGTTATAGACCCCATCTCTTTGCTGCTTGGTAAACGCTGGGCTTGTCAGATATTCCATACGAGGAAGCGCATGAAAGCACGCCTCGCTGTGCCACACGTTATACTCGATGTCCCAATAGGAGCGGCCTGATGAGGAGCCAGATTATCCGTCAATCGAGACCCACAGCATACCGAACACGTTCGGGCCCTCGTGCACACACGCATCAGCCGAACGAGCACCAGAGTTGCCGCCGAGGGGACGCTTCGGTTTCCGATTTCCGTCTTCGGCCTTTGTGTTCCTCGTGACAGGTGAAAAAGACAGTCGCGGATCGCGACCACACGTGACCCTCGAACAAGGTCACACTGCGAAGGGATAATCGATGAGGTAGCTTTTCAGTTTCCCTGGTAGGTCCAGGGTGACAATCTTCCCCTGTTCCTTGAGTTGTCTGTTGATCGAGCACCGACATAGATGCTGGAGAGATGGGACATCGGAGCGGAGCGGTTTCCTGATGCTCGCATCGGTGTCCTTCCGACCCGAGGGCTCCAACCAGACGAACTGTCCGCTTCCCTTTCTGGTCCTCATTTCGTTGGAGTTATCGTCCGTGGTGTCGATCTCCCGGGCTTTGTCCTCCGCCCTAGAAAGCTCCATGTAGTGATTGATCAGCTTGACAACGCAGTCATATGAGGGGGCGTTACTCCGGATGGCGTCGTCCGAGTCAAGGCTGAACTTCCCTTGGTCATAGTCTATCCGAACGCTGGTGGTACCCCTCGGAGTCTTGACGCTCAGGGAAAATAAATAGTTCGAGTCCGAGCTGTCTCGTATGAGGAATGTGCCATCGTCCGCCTCCCGTAGTTTCCGTTTGGCGTCCTTGTAGGTCATCGCACCGTGGTACCAGCCTGAGATTGAGAGAGTGTTGAGGGCTGACCGTAGCCGGTCCATGTCCTCTTGGCTGTTGCGCCCACTTCCTGATGCACCGTCGGGTATAGCGCCAGCGATGACCCGTGAGTGGGGAACGCCATTCATTTCCCGGGGAGGCATAAGGATATGCATGCAACTGTCCTTGCCAAAGGTGATCCTTTTCCTTCCTCTCAGTCCGATTAGGAGGTGAAAATATAGTCAAGGACATGCGTGTGTTCAAGAAATTCACGAGAGGACGGGCCACATAGGACGCAATTATATTTGGCCTGCGGTATTCCAAGAGGCAAGAGAATGCAGATTGAATCCTGATAAATGAGGTAGGTGTATGTAAAAGGTTGTTAATGGCGTGTAATCATTTCCACCTAGACCCGGTTTCCTGTTTACAAGATGATGACAGAACGATGCTTCCACGAGTTATACAAGTGAGAATGTTGATCTTTTTTGATATACAACAAGAAAATCCGAATTCCAAATGTTCAACGGAATTTAAAACGGAGTGCAAACAAGTCGAGTGTACATAGAATATTAACTGAAGAATTATGCAAAATACTGCTTCTTAGTGAGGTATACGAAGATACAGTCTTCCTTCGAGTTATCAGAATGGCGAATATTAGGTATACGCCACACAGGTAAAATCCGCCGATTTTGCAATTCGTAAAATCCAAATCACCGGCTTCAGTACTCCAGTGCTTCACTCAATGGAGAGCAGCGTAGCCTAGCCTACAACACGCCACACACTGAATCGATTGAACGAGGTTCTGTACACAACAAAAGAGTGTACAATATTCCACAATGTATGTATGAGAAGGCCTGTTATATTATATCCAAGTTCCAACGTGAAACTGTCTGTCGAATCACGTCCAAGCGAATGTTAATTCCTGAAGATTACATTTTATATAGATTCCTCGATAGCTTCTGTGAATGTGACTGGTCTATTTGTGTGGTATCACCTCCGCTGTCTTCTCGAAATATACCGAGAATTACTGGCCAAGTTGTTGAGCCCTGCGGAGTGCCACACACACACTGTGTATGCTACATGCACGCTGATCAATAATACTCCTTTGCGGTTTGTATATCTTGGAACCAAGTGACTAAACCCTCGCGCACGGCTGTTGAATAATCATCACTTTCAGGAAAAGGCCAATCGATTAGCTTTGCGGGGTGGTTTAATCAGAGCACTATATAGCGTGCCTTTGTATAGTGCTCTAATTGCTTAGCCCTTTCTGACGACTGCTGTAATTATATCTACAGTGAAATCATGAAAGGATCCCATGTTATATAGAGACTATCAAAGGGCGCACAAAGCTGGCGGTTTAGGCTAATTTGAAAACTCAGACGAGAAGCCTACCCTAGGCTTCAGTCGATCCGACCAGGTAAAAATTGGCTGGGACTGCAGGCCTCATTAGAGTGGGGCTTTCCCGGAAACATTTGCATATGTAGCGTGCTACGGGGAATCGCCAGGTCATAATTTAAATCGATCCCTGTTCGGTGTACAGATTTCAAAGATATGGATGGGGAAGTGGTCGTCGTTCAGCGAAAATTCAGACACGGTCGAGCGGGATCGCTCGAAATGTAATCACGTAATTCTCCGCAGACGGTGGTGTAATTATGAGTGTGTCCACAGGAATGGGTAATGTTACTCGAAATGAATAACTTCAATTTGTCTTTGTCTTTTATGGTTTATTTTTCAGAAACCAGTCGCGTAGGCTAAAACTAGCCACATAAATAAATTATTTTCAACTTCATTTTATCTTTGAAACAAATGCCTATATTTTTGGCTCCATACACGGTGCTCTGCATGTTGCCGTTTTTCGAAAATGTCAGCGATTACATTGACTACCAAAATACAATGATTATCATGAGATTGTAGCATGAAGGATTGCGACGCCCACAGAGGCCTACTTTCTTGTGAACAACGTGCCAAGAAGGGGGGTATGGGCGGGTGACAGGTCAACATATTCATTTTTGTGAAAATAATAATTAAAGTTAACTAGAACCCTGCTTGATCTGGTTGTTGTGGGGTGGGGACTGGGGAGGCAACAGGGGAGACAGGCTTTACGTCTCCCGCGAACCCCCTGGAGTGTTTTACGTCCCTTGAACCGCCAATCGGAATTATTTTCCTAACAGATGTATTGTTGCCAAAATAATTAACCTATATTAATCAACGTGGGCAAATTCATATTTCAGTTCTGATAGGATTTTGCATTAAAATATTTCTAGCCCGCACTTCTTTTATAGGGCTGTTGCGAAAATGGAGCAAGAGTGTTGTCAGCTGCGAATGTCGATTGTTTTGGGAGAACAAACCATTTCTAACAGCCGCAGTAATATATATATATATATAATGTGAACTGTGAAGTCTACAGTATGAAGGCGAAATTCCAGTGCGGAAGCGGGGTGCGGTATAAATTTGAAAGTCGCAGTTTAGTGAAGAGGGAACATTTCTTAGAAGGAACAAAGATGTCTGATGAGGCAGAAAGACAGCAAATATGCAGCAGCTCAGGGACATGGACGTTAACTTGCTTCATGGAGCAGATATTCTGCATAGTTCCTTTGCGGTATGCGGCATCAATGCCGCATTTGTACGAGTGATGCGTTTGCCTGCTCAGTGTTATTCCATTTTATTCGAAATGATTTCTGCCGCAATATAATTTGTCTCTATCGCTGCAACCCGGATACGGCTTATTCTGGCACTTCCCACATCAATGTTGTTCTCGCGTAAAAGCGACATTTATGGTGTTTTGCTGCATCCGCCGCTCGCTTTAAAACTGCCAAGGAAAATAGAGGGCGACATTCCGGCTTATACAACTGCCGCTGTAAAGTGAGCGACAACACGGGAACCCCATTATGAGAGGGCGGTATGTGGTATTAGAGCACCGGTAAGTTAAAATGTTGTGGCTGTTTAACATTGGCATTGGACATTGCCCGTAATACATAATACAACCGTAATTATCGGTCTTAGTTCCTTCCCGGGTTGTGTTGAATAGCACGGTCTGTTGCTGAGATATTTCGGTATCCAGTGTCTCTGAGGAACTATATGTTGCTATTCTGCCTATACACAAACGATCCAGTAGATGTTTCGATGAACTGCTAGTCTTTTATTTTGTGTAGTCCCAGTTGACCGTTGTACAAGGCTGATCGTATGTATGCTCGTGTTCGACTGAGGGCAGGAGGTAGACTCGCCGTCGTGAATGAATATCCCCCAAGTCGGCCAGTGGCTGCATCTCACGAGTAAAATCTTGAAAGCCGACACGTAATAGCTCGTATTCCTGGAAATCAGAACGGAATGCCTTGACGCCGCAGGGCTCGTAGCCTCGTACCAAACTATTCATATGAAGTAAACCCAGTGGACAAACTTCGAGGGTCAATTTTTATTTGCATGTCGTGTCCTCCCATCTACCGGTACAGAGCCAGTAGTCCATCGAGTTCGGCTGTAACATCGCGTGATAATCTGTACATTGAAGGCGCGGGTCGAATGTCCTGTCAATGTCAAATACTACCTATTTCTTTCGACTTGTAAACTGCTTGTGTGTAGGCTAAAGCGGTTATTTTTTTCAGATTACTGGTCAAGTAGATTACACTATGCATGCATGCCTAACTAATCGGGACGCGGAAGGCATAATCCTCCATTCCAATCCGCAGAATGTGTCTGCGACCATAAAAAACTTGTTTCTGTCCCAGTATCTCCTCTTCTATAGTCACGTAGGGATCCAATCACAATTATCCACACACGTTCATTCCTGTCCCACCACCTTACCACACTTCATTTCACACGTTATATACGACAGACTCGACAGTTGCCAAAACTGTATAGCATCCGTCCCACCAGTCT
>JAODTT010162104.1:0-13989 GCA_025400115.1 Pentamera pediparva
TCGCAGACGCGGCCTACCAGGAGTGGGGCGTGCGTCAGTCGGCAGACCGGTGATCAGGGCTGGGTGATTTGTGTGACACTGGAAGTGCCCCAGCCACGTCCATTGCTGGTTCATCAGAGTGGCCTCAGTGAGAAGTAAGAGTAAAAACAACTAGGTGGAAGAATTTGATATCGTCGATATCAAATTGTGAGCCATAGTCCGAAGTCAAGTATTGTTCCTCATCATGGGTACCTGATGCTGTATTTTCGAAGGGAGGTTCAAGATCATTGGGTATTATACTTGACTTTCTGGGAAGTGGACAAATAATCGTGTTTTTTGTAGTGAACTAGTGGTAAGATCGCCTTTGTCAAAGCGTCTCGGCCGATGAAAATCCTCCTATTTAACAACTACAGTACGCCCTCTATTCAAGCAGCCCTCGGATCTGTCGGGCGTGAACAATTCCATGGGCGTATTACAGTTATGGCGCAATCACGAAACCCGTGCTGAAGATTGAGAAGAAAATATCGCTGGAATTGAGGCCTCGACAGAGGCTATAGTGACTTGTGCTAGAAAAGTACATACATGTAGTACTGCTATAGTTTCTTTGAAAACTTCGTATTCCTTGCATAACCTAAAATATGATGCATGCTATTGAGTAATGTTATGGCCTGATTATTCTGGTAAGTGCCCTCATCATGTAATCTCCCACATGAAATTAATGATAATGTTGTTCATGCATGTCATTGGACATCGCCTCTCTTAACTATGTTTCATTCGCAGTGATACGATAATAGTTGGTGTGGTCAACGCTTTCACCAGCATGTATGCAGGCTTCGTTACCTTCTCCGTGTTAGGCTACATGGCCCATCAGCTAGACATAGACGTCAAAGATGTCGTCGATGAAGGTAATATCTTCTACCCCTAAGTAGCTGATTATACCGACAATAAATGTTTTTTGGTGCACTGGTTCAAATATTCCATGAGTTGAAATATTAAACGTTTCATTCGACGAAGCGCAGCCGAGTTGGATAAAACAGGTTTAGAATAATCTTTTAACAAATGAAATATTTGAAACATTGCATGAGATAAATACATTCATTATCTGTTTCATATAACACTGATGACAAACATTGGTGTGTGGCCGGACTTCCTTTGTGTGAAACCTTATGTTAGAATTTGCGTCTGAATACAGCGTGCAACAGTACTTTTTCATGTGCAATAGTACAACAATTGTTCAATAACATGATAAGGATATGATCAGGTGTTAAATAACATAAAATAAATACTGGTTCATAAGAGTTTATTTTTACTTCACAAGTATACATCATACAGGGTTACATGTACTCTTCTACAACTTGAAGGCACTTAGTGTGTGACTGGTGTGTTGATGTGATATGCAATCAATCAATTGATACAATTTCTAGAGCAGATTACCAGAAACACTTTAGCCACAGTCATTCTAAAAAATGGCTTGCATCATTCCGTGAGCAACTGATCTTCCAAGTAATTCGTAATGATGATTATTTAATAAATGCTCAGCTTTCCTGTTCAGCTTTCGACAACGATTGATAGGCTTTTCTTGTGCACTATTATGATATTCTACTTGGATTTGTTCATGTTTTCCCTCTTATAGGCCCTGGTCTTACCTTCGTCTCTTATCCTACCGCCGTCACCACCATCCCAGGATCGTTCGTATTCTCGATCATCTTCTTCGCTATGCTTCTCATGCTCGGGCTCAACACACAGGTAACTAGTGGTCCCTGCACTACTTTTCATTCGAATGTCGAATGGAGAAGCCTTGTATTGCTGTTAATTTATTGATCTGAAGTAGTCAGAGCCCAAATCTTACGATTTCTCAACTTCAATGTCCCTCCACGGCGTCCGGAGTCAAGATCTTGAAATTATAAAGTTGAAAAATGGATGATGACACTGTTGTGTATCGCGCAATGCACAACCCTCACTGAAGTGTTTCATGACTTTTCCGTGGGAATCAAGATATGGCGACCTCCCCAAGACATTAATCTTCTGAAATCGCCATTGTGCTTCCTAATCGAGGACAGCATCCAGACAGCAATCTTGTCATCTAATTTAACCACACTGGATGACTGTTATCAGAAAGAGGAACCGAGAAACGAGCAGAATCAAGTTTACAATGAATATGAAAATCATTGAAAATAAGATCCAGTCACGAAAGTTAATTTTGTCGTTGAGAAAATCACGATGCCTATGGATATGTTGTACCTGCACAGCATTTACGCAAATTATTTGTCTGCAGTGTGCTTCTCATTTATTTTGGTACAGAGCATCTATGAACAGCGCATTCTCTGGATTGATGACTGCATGTGGTACTGGGTCGTATTGCTAACGTCCATTCTCTCTTAAAACTGAAAACAACGACATTGGATGCATTGTTGATATTGCAATCCTCGCAGTAGCCTTTGTAATTATAATATTCTGTTCCTAAATAGCGCTTTATCACGGCTGTACATCGGTCTCAAAGCGCTCTACAGATATTACCCCTGCTCATTGGTCACTTGTCCAACCCACACAATACTGCACATTCCTTGCTGCACGCACCTGGCACACCGAAACGTTATGCCACTTCATCGTGTCCCCCGGGGGGCGTCCCATAGTTGCAACCACATACAGCGCAACGCTATATACAAGTTACCTCACCGGGTACCCACTTCAACCTGGGTAGAGTGATAAAGCACCTTGCTCAAGGGCACAACGTGGACTCGAACCCATAACCACTGGATAACAAATACGACGGCTCGACCGGCTTAACTGATTAGGCCACCACGCTACCGTGTACCTGATCCACAAAGAGTAGTTGTATTGTACTCATTGAGGAGGGCTATATTGAATGCATGGCTCATTCGGATAGGGATCAGGCAGAGAGAAAACGAGACAATGTTGCCTGCTGCAGTTTTATTTCCAGCGGAGCATTAGCCTTTGGAACAGGGTGTCAATCCTCACAGTAGCCTTTGTACCCAATCCACAAAGATTAGTTCTGATGTAAATCCTTGAGAAGGGCTATAATGCATGCATGGCTCATTCGGATGGAGATTAGACAGAGAGAGAACGAGATAATGTTCCCTGCTGCAGTTCTATATCGGGCGATGAACTAGCCTCTAGAACTAGGTGTCAATCATGAGAACATCAACTAATCCTTCCAAAATCACCTTTTTACGTTTCACAAATGGTCATATTAACCCCCATTTCCCCTATCATTTGTTCTTGTTCTCTGCAGTTTTGTGTACTAGAAGGCATCGTTACGTCGATCATGGATGAATTCCCGCAGTATAACCTCAGGAAGCACAGGAAGAAGCTCTTGTTCGCCATCTGCTGTGTTCTGTGTCTCATGGGTGTTCTCTGCGTAACCGAGGTAAATGTTTTGCCCTCGTTTGTTTTTTCTCTCGAAACATTTGTTCAGTTAACTTGGAATTTGTTGGGTCAGGTTGGGTTCATAGTAGTTATTATTCTGATTGGTGTGGGGTAGAAATATATTGTTTCATCAGTCCTCCTGGAATCGTCCAAGCGCTGGCCCAGTGAGAAGTTACAAGAAGGTAACATATGATGTTCACACGGAGTCCACCTCTCAGGAATATTTCAGCAACTGTCGGTTCGCAGCTTATAAGCGATTCAACATCCTGGCCTGCTGTTCGAATATTCCAATCATACTGTCTAGCCATTGGTTTGGTGTCCAATCTCCATCAATTTACCCTTTTCACATATCAATCGGATGTGTAGGTATAGCATGTACGCAACCCATAAGGCAGTACAGATATTATAACCTTCAACTTGCTGACCAGACTTGTCGGTGTATGGTTGGTTCACGCGATAATTTGTTAATATCGGCAAAGCGCTTTGAGAACCTTTGAGAGAGAAAAAAAACACTTCTACTGTAACTATCATTATTAATTACCAGTTGAACAGTCAAATTGTTTTTAACTAGCTCACCTCGCAGCAACTGGGCTCTGTTCCACAAAGATATCGATTTTAAGTTTAATTGCGATGATAACAGCTGTTACACATTGATCGTGAGATTGATCGTAACTCTCTGTGAAACAGAGCCCTGATGTCCAACTGTGCTCCAGAACTTCCGGTCCATTCCAGTAGTATAGTCCGGTATAGGCCAGGTAATTCCAGTTAAGACAAATTACGATTCAAATCCAGTTGATGCCAGTTAATTATAACCCATCGTTCCACCATTACAGGGCGGCATGTACATATTCCAGTTGTATGATTCCTATGGCGCCAGTGGTATGTGCCTGCTGTGGGTAGCCACATGGGAGTGCATCTGTCTATCCTACGGTTACGGATTCAGACGGTTTTACGACGGGGTTACGAATATGCTCGGTTTCGCTCCCGGAAAGTTCTGGCTTGTAACCTGGGCCTTCGTATCTCCAGCTGTTAGTGCGGTAAGTTTGGATCAAGTGATTTACTTCGATTTTATTCAGTTACCACTCTTTTTCGAACATTTGCAATGAATCATTATAGTGTAATATTTACAGCAATATAAAGATAAGGTTCGATATATATATTTTATTGATTTGAACACTGCGGAAAAAGGACTAGAAATTGAGTGATTATAGAGCTGTTCAATAAGGCATGTAGCTATCAAGACCTAAAATACAAAGTTGAACCATACTTTTCTCCTTTAGACTGGTATTATGTTCATTTGGAACTCATTTGGAGCATTATCTCAGGTTAATGTTAATGGTTTTTCGAAAGTTGCATATGCTATACAGCTATTTTGGAACTTCGATTTAGCGTTTATTGTTGATAAACTTAATGATTAGAACCAGGAATTATGCATGCATGATTGATGTTGATGTTCCAATCCACATCTCTCAATGTCTTCAATCGCAGGGTATCTTCGTCTTCAGTGTGGCCGCATGGAAGCCCGCTGCGTATGGTTCCCATTACACCTACCCATTAATCGGCCAACTGATTGGCCACGCCATGACCCTCGTCGTAGTCCAATGGATCCCTACTCTGGCTGCTTACTCTGTTTACAAGGCCCCGGGAGGATCTTTCAGAAAGGTTCGTTTGATTTAATGACTCCGATGACCGAGTTAAAGAATTAGCCCTGTAGACTAGGGTCTTTTGACATTTTCTTTTGCTAGCCTCGCCGGCGATGTGATCACGCTAGAATATATATATGTGAGACAGTGTGTTCATGTGAGTGCGTGGTTTTGAGTTATTCAGCTAGTGACATGGACCAATTTAGTGAGCATTATTTTATTGGGTGTGAACAATATGCATGGTCAATCCTCCAGTCTGGCAACAATGGACCATCAAAATGTCATTGAATGTGATTGGAGTAGTAACACTGGGGTCTGTACAGCAAGCACTGCTGTAGTAACTGTGACAAATCATTTCAATTTGTGAAGTGACAAAAGATGACAGACATGCGTGCATGGCGTGATGGAATATCAACCCTATACTAGGACGAATTGTGGTGCTGGCTTCCAATCAACAATGCATGATTTCTGTTGGATACGGCAGCAGTAACAGTCAGTACTGCACAATGGGTAGAAAAAGGGAAAAAAGTGGTATAAAGGATAGGTGAAGAATGTAGTTCATGCTTTTGATAGTTGCCTTCTGTGGTCAACTTGAGTGAGGTCATGCATCGCATAAGTAGTCGAATGTTGAATACTTCATGCATTTGTCGATGCGTGCACGTTACGCCATGGGCCCAACTTTGTGGGTCGTCAACTAACTTTTCAACTCAACCATATTTTTACACTTCATTCCCATGCAGCGTTGGCTCCACGTGACTCTTCCAGCGATCCAGCCAGCCCTACGAATGGAGCCGGTTCAGTTGCTCCCAACAGTACACGACCGTGTCAACCATGTCAACGGTACAGCCCTAGAGCTAACGGACCTCATCGCGACTGGAGTAACACCTACGTGCAACCACAATGGCGACCTTACGAAGACGAGTAAAAGCGAGGTCTATACGAATCCTATGATGTATTCTCTGAACGATGAAGCGTACGTGGTGAACAAGCCGCATGTCCACAGCGACTGAAGACAACGTTCCCGATTGTACGTCATTCGTCATCGACTTGATCTTGACTAGCCTTTAATAGGTTTCGTGCAAAATATAACAATGTACATCACAAGAATATTAAGGGCATTTACAATTGGCGTGGTCCGGATGAGCTATGATGGTTTGTGCAGACCATGAACGATGAATTGTCCTCAAGCAAATGGTGGAGTTAAACGATCCTTCTGATTTTGCTACACTCATCGGCATGATCCCGATGAGCAGTTTAGGCGTTATGTGCAGAATGTCAGCAATGGACTCCTCTCAAACAGTGATGTTGGTGAATTCTACGTTAGTCCTTATGTTGCATTGGTCCTTCTTGACCCCATGATGATGTCACAACAAAAAATAAGTCATCCACACTGTGGATAAAAAACGTGGATCTAAAAGTACAACGTCGGATGACTTGAAGATACGTTTGAGGAACTCGACACAGTTGAGCGACGAACGCTGGGGAATTTACAGGAGGCTGCTGATTCGTCACGTTTGTGGGAAACCAGAAAACGACTTTCACCGGAATGAAAGCAGTGGACTATGAATTGCTGGTTATATGTGGTGGCAGTATCAGTGTTGGTACACATGACGAAAAACGCTAGATACGAGAATGTGGATACCTCGCTGTGCGTCACGATCGTCACATAGGATTTGCCGTGATCACATGACCAACCCGTTGCAGTCATTACCTGACTGAGAAATTCCATGTATTCTGAATTCCACACCTATGTACGTGAATGCAGATTTATGAACGTAAATGATGGTACGAAATCAACGAAAGACCTTTTTTATGAGCAGATAGGCAAGACAATCGGCATGCGTTTTTGCCAATTGTTCGCAACAGAGAATTGATAGCAATACAGTTGCATGAAAATTGAATAATTTGATGGGAGAAGAATACGACGATGAGAAGGCAGTAAGCAGTCTGAACAACAGAGAATGAGTAAGGAGGACCGTATAGGTATGTACGTGGTTCCCTTAAGATGAGGTTTATAGTATGTTTTGTACATTCCTGTTAGTAGTCTTCTGTACATTAAATTCGTGTTTGTTGAAATGGGTGACATGGAAACGTGTCATTCGATGACATGTTTTTTCAGTTCTTGATAGCAGTGAGAAGTTGCATAATTTTATTCTGGTTTGAATGGGATACTTTTAAGAAAGTATTTTTTTATAAATGTTTTAAACAACCGAAATCGGGGAAAAAAGAAAAAAAATTTGCTGTAAAGTAATTTGAGGGGAAAACACACATTTTATTTGGGTCATACCCAGAAAAGATATCAAAGGAAGCACTGAGGCTGTTTCTATTACGTATTGCATGTGCGGTCGGTGAAAGCAGGCGTGATGAGCCTACGTGCAAGGACAGCACAAGGTTGGAGGTCATAGGTCGGCGTACCGGTGTAAATAATAGACATTGAAACACAACATCAAATGAGATTTTACATATTCCGTTTGTTTGTTTGTTTTTTACCTAAGAAGAAATTATTCAAAACATGAAAAAATGTAAGAGAGAATATTTTACGGACCTCGCTTTCAAAATGTGACACATTTGGTTGAACAGTGAGCACATTAATAAAATGAATCAACTACCTCGATGTGAATCTGAAATTATAAATGACTCTTCAATACTGCCAGAAACTACACCACTGAATGAAGGTAATGAAACGCCTTTCAGACAAGATGGTATTGAGTTTGAAATACGATATATGCTGGAGTGTGCGGGTCATTGACAATTTTATTCGTCAATTATAGTTGACAATTATAGTTCACATTTGTCAATTATAATTATATTTGATAATTATAGTTGACAATTGTATTCATAATTATCAATTATAATTGACAGGTACAATTGTCATTGCCCAATGTCAATTACATTCGCCAATCGTCATTATGATTGATACTTATAATTGACAATTATATTCATAATTATTAATCATAATTTACAGGTACAATTGTCATTGACGATTACAATTGACAATTACAATTCCTAAGGATATTTTGTTCCACGGCATTTGCGCATTATAATTTTCTGCAGGGTGCTCATCATTTCATGGCATCAGGGAATATGTTAACTTGCGTGTTATCTTGCAGCTTTGATATTCTGTTGACGTATTCTCTCAAATTCAGTGCAACCGAAGCAGTTACAATGCCTATTATTAGCAGTTTGGTTATATTGTTTGAACAAATTATATTTGTAAATAGAGAGCGAACTCGTAAGAACAATACTTCGATATTACCATAATTATGAAATTCGTCATATTTTACCTAAATGTTTCTGCAGCGATATTAAATGACAATCCTGTGGAAATTAGTTGTCACAAGTGACAATTCGTGTCTCTTTTGTAGTCTGATACATAAAGGCGAATCTCAGCGATATTTTCCGTCCTTCTTGTTTTTGAAAGAAAGTGGCGATTGTGATCCACCCTGTTTATACTACGTCGACTGTATTTTAACGACTACGGGTAATAATCACCATCCGCTACGTGATAGGCCTATTTCAACATTCGGTGTACATCAAGTGACAGTTTATTGGTGTTGCACCCAAACCCCCTTGCTATTAATGTTTAGGCCCCTGACCGTATATGCAACTGTTTCCAGTCTCTGAAGCTTGGACGACTGGGGGACATGACTGTATTGTCAAGACTTCGTCGTTGTATCCCTTGTCATCTTGTGTGTTGACTATGCCCTAATCTTGTCAATAGACTCCCTAATGTTAAAATTCCGAGGACTTGAAAATGTCATTGAATTCTTCCTCCGGACCCCAAAATCCTCAGGTCCTCAGTCGGTGTGAAAGGCACACACACACGCACACACCATTTAAAGAGGCTCACATTGACGTTCTCCATGGTGTTCCGTGTGACCAGCAACTGAAACTGAGGCAGTGGGCGCTACTAACATCACATATTTTGGCAGCGAGGATATTCATTCATCCTCATTCCCCCCATATGGTTTGGGTATGACATACCAAATATGTCCACACGGATATTGCGCAGGGGTTTTGTAATAATACTGTCCACAAGCTCTCGGTCTTCAGTAGCGCTTCAATTGCAGAAAAGTGTATATTGACCCCCCACCCCCCGATACCCGGGTTCGTGTGTGTTTCTTTTTATTTCGCAATTCTTATTGTCAAAGAAAACTGTTCTGAAAGTAGGTCTGCAAATATACATTTCACGTGGGAGAATAGGTACCACGATATTGCTGGTTATTTTTTATTTGAGATGCGTTTCACTGAAAGAAAAATTATCCAGTCGGTAATGACTTCAATTATCTCAAGAAGAGATGCCAAAGTGCAGCTTTCGATTGTTTGGTTTTTCTTTCATTTCAACTTCAACTTTGCCTCACTGACTCATCAGAGATTTCTGTGCCATGGAGACCGGACAAATTGCTCTGCCGATTTGGGCATCAGTTGGCCGATCCTTCGACGTCGCAAAACTGCAAGCACTTCGCTGACATCTCTTCGCGGGAGTAGTATTACAGTCTTTGTAACAATAGTTGACATTTTTTCTGAAAACCTGTTGGATATTCCAACTAAACCTGATCCGCTTGGTCTGTTCCACAGTTGGTTTTGAGGTCAATTGATCCAAAGAGTTCAATTTCAGCAAAAACAAATAATACACTTCGATGTTCAAAATATCTTCGTCAACATCCCTAAAAGGACCGTGATACCCACAGGAATGTGGCACTTGGTTGTGAAATCCCTCATGGGCAGACAAGTTTGTCCTGCCTTCAATGCACAGAATTCTGTCATAAATCCAGTCGAAGGTATAGTCTGCCTATTATTAAATTTTACCAAGGATTGGACGAGGAGGAGCATATGGTACTAAGAAAATCCTGTGGTAGGATGACTGCATCTTTGTACTGCACAGCGCTGTGTCGACGAATGTTCTTAATTACTGTATGAATTGTGTTGGCTATGGTCATTACTATATCACCAATCGTACCCTGCTACCGCTACGTGGTCATAAAAAGTACAACATTGTCAACAACATAATGAGATCGAAATAATGTTCTCACCTATTTTAGTATAAACTATAATATTACCCTCATTCCCTTGGAGGCCATGATTTTTGCTGGTAACCTTGCGCTAAGCCTGATCTACCAACTCAACCAGTCCCTAAAAAAGTGCAACGGATGTTTAGGATGTTGCCGCACCTATTCATGTTGAAGATTCTAAGAGAAACAGTGATTGTTTCATAATAAATGATTGGCTGGTGTTGATCCCTAACTAGGCGCGGAAACCATGCTCACAGAGGTCTTGGGGTTTGTTTCGATGTACGTTTTCGACTCTTCTCACTTTCTGTTCCAGTGTGGGATGATTTTATAGATCTATTCAATCGTGTAATATTTGAAGTCCATGTTAGCTGGGTGAGCACTGTTCGTTCAGTGGCTGTCGAGGCTTCCTTGGTAAGTGTTCCTTCTCCGATTCACATACCCTGCCTCATACATAATGCAAGTATCAGTACCGGTATGTTTTGGTATCACGATGCCGACCTTAAAGCGCTAGCAGTTATATGGATAAACGTTAACAGCTGAAATTTCACTTTGAGATGTGCAGTGGAGCGTGGCATTAATGCGTCACTGCTGCGTGTTAACATGCAACTGCATTGTGGTTAGCCCATGTTAATTCAGCCTAGTTTTAATTCAGTAGGTCTGTATATTATCGTCTGTTGTGTCAACCCGCAGCCTAACGAGGATAACTGTGCACCGTCCTATATTCAGACGACTCCATATAACACATTATGTGTTGATGTGTCGTACAATCTTATCGATCAGTTCATGTAAAGAACATTCTGAGTAGAATTCGTCTCGTTCGTATGTTTTTTGTGATGGCACAAATTGTTTATACCAATGTTTCTTCGGTCCGTTAACAGAGACTGCCTGTATCATTTCACTTTTGTATATAAATTGTACATAGGATGTGTTTTACAGTTCAACCTTTTGCAGAAATGCGTTACTTTAATAATCAGGCATATATTACTATATTTTTTCCTTCATGTAAATACCACTCTCTCTACTTTCGATCAGTGCTACTCACAGGAGAAGTGTCATGCCCCGTCGCCGCACTCTCACCTTTGTTGAAAAAAACGGCTGTGCAACTCCCAGCAGTTCATAGAGGATGTCCACGCTTCACAGTTTTTTTCAATAAACCTGAATCCGCAACGATTCCTCCCAATTTGTTCGTGGTGCTGATTGTCGTAAATTGAAGTGCACCATTTGAACCAAATTAGAAGGGTCCTGAAATGAAAGATACAGAGAAATAATTGAAACTGTACAGAAAACCAGTTACACTGTATAAATACCTCTGCAGGATACTAAATATTTTCACCCACTGTCGTTAGTTGTAAGCTAGATTCTTTGAGAAGATTTTGGGATCGATATTTTGAGCAGTAAAATTACAGCGTTCAAAAATCTTTACTACACGTCAATGTGAATGTTATTTTTTAATGGTGTCTCTTGGAATTTAGAGAGTTATATAAGAGTTTTGTGCATTAGGCTTATATCTGTTATCAAGAGTCCGGTCATTTAGAAGTTATTTGTCTAAACCTCCGGCAAATTCAATCTGCAACAATTGTGGACAAACGGAATGAGAATAGCAGCAAAAAGCCCATAAAAAACGCAATGGAAGGTGTCTATCAGACGGATCTTATAAAATATATGATATAGCTTCGAGTAGCTATTTTACGAAGGAAGGCCTACAAAATAATCAAGAGGTACCGAATTGACACACCTATCTCTCCTCACCCCCTCCCCTCCCTTCCCATTCCCTCGTTGCTCGCCTTCTGTTTCACACTATCGCTGATTGAATAAAGTCTAGGTAAAACAAGGGAAAACATATTTCACTTTTCCTTTTGAACAAGAACAATTCGAAATTGATATTTATAAACAAGTTAATTACGTTTACAACTTGCAGCTGTGCCAGAGTGGTTTGTTTAAAATCTTAAAGAGTTTGACAACAATTTTGCGAGAAGAAAAAATGTTTTTATGGCTGTTTAAAGGAAAACGTTTGCCTTGAAATAAAAGATTTATTAATTGATATAATTGTTCTCCTTCTTGTTTGTCTGCTGTAATTTGGTTCGACTCTCATCTACTTTTGACTGGTCCGTCAGTCCGCCCCAGATCGCTAGTCCAGCTGAATGGCGCTGCCACTTGTTGAAAGTTGGGGGGTCAAATGGTCCACTTGTTAAAAGTTGGGGGTCTAATAGGGGTCCAACTCATGCCACACACTAGCAGTAAGGGGACCTACGAAAACATTTTTTGGGCGTCCATCCAAAACCATTCCCATCAAAACCATCCCCATGCGCCATTGGGCCAGCCGACACGCTAACTATTGATGAAAGTTTTGTCAATTTACTCGTTAGCTATCGTTGTGAATGATAACACCGTATCTATAACTTTGTTATACGATCTCCACACATGTATCCAGTTCGCGTTGGCTTCGTAGGTTGAAGATTTAGAGAGGAACAACTCTAATGTGTTCAGTGTCAGGAGAGGACGGAACTCAAAACCGTGATATGCAGCACGATATCTGAATATCAGAAGCATGCAAGTTCAAATTGTGTATGAAAGTTGCAGATATGAAGAGAGGGAACTCTATTGTTTATGGCGTCAAGTCAAGATCGTTCGAGACCAGGAGAGAACAAAATTCAAATAGCTTGTGAGCGCGATATCTGATGATCAAAAGCATATATGAGTTCATATTGGGGAGGTTCACTTGGTTTCATATATGGAGAGGAAGAACCCAATTGCCCTTCTCATGTGAAGGTCAGGAGAGGACGAAACTAGAAAAGCTTGTCAGCGTGAAATATGAGATCGAAAGCATGTATCAAGTTCGAAATGGGTATGTAGGTTGCAGACATAGACAGGAGAACCCCCATTAGTTTTGGCATCAGAGCAAGGTCATTCACGGTCAGGAGAGGACAAATGTCGAACAGCTCGTCAGCACGATATCTGAAGAATGTATCATGCTCAAGTTGGGGATATTGGTTGCAGATATGGAGACAATAAACCACATCGTTTTCGCATTAGGCCAAGGTTATCGAAGGATGATAGGGGAAACATTCAAAGCTCAAATTAGATTCAACGATCCGATGCACATCCATTGACTCTTAGCAAAGGCGTGAATTCATCTAACCTGGCCTAGCTGTCATTGACCTGAGAAAGATCACAACAGGCGGCGGCCAGATGATCATTATAAGGCGAAGAGACACCTCTCCTCTCCTGACAGACCTGACCCTGACGCTCGTCGACAGACGGTATGGTGCCTAATCAATCATTTGGTCTAATGAATGTACACCCGGCTTGTGGAAAGTGTTTATGGTCGGTTCTCGGGTATTATTCAATGATGAATATTCCTTAGTCAGGAACTGCGAAGGTGAAAATTTAGGATTATACTACTTTTGATAACAGACATTTACGAATCATTGCTATTGTATGATCGCCAATGGTCTGGTATCCGAGAACAACCTGTTTTCGCATTTATGCGAGGTGAAAGTCGGCAGTGACAATACCGGTATAAATATATAGTTGGACCCAGAATTTCACCAAGAACGCCAATTGCAGGTGATTGAGAATGATGAACAACGGTGTCTGGATACGGTACCAATTATTGGAGTGGTGCCCTCTGTGTTGTGCACAAGGCTTGAAACGTCTTTGCACATAGAGTTCAAACGCTTCAAAAAAAAAATCAAATATTTTCTCCATATTACTCGTCCTAAGACAATAACAAATAATAATGGGAGTTTATGTGGTACTTATAGGGCGCATGAATCCAGCGGACTGATCTAAGCGCTCAACAATTGAAATGAGAACGAAATAGGTGAGACCTAAGTTCACGATTAAAAGTGTCAACAGAGTGATTTTAGTCTTAGGCTCCAATGGCGAGACATTCCGTAGTTTTCGAATTGAGATCAGGTTGTAGTCCGAACTAGCTGCATGATCTGACTAGAACGAAGAGGCCGGCG
>JAODTT010163215.1:0-13987 GCA_025400115.1 Pentamera pediparva
TACTTGTTATACAACGGATTGTAACAACAGTGATAATGCCCAAATGCCAGGAAGACCGGCTCATTATATACGACAATACACCGTTCGAAGTGTGCCGCCACGACCACAGCCTGAGCTTCCCATTGGCTGCGGCAGAGCGCGTCGGTTGATTGGCCGATCGTAGAACGGGTCAAGGTTCGCACGCGCTCGGAGCGCACTGCGGTCGCTAACCACAAACGCTCAGAAGGGCTACAAATTGCATAGCTTCAGTGCTTTACATCCTGGCAAACACATATGATATGATGATTGTCTAGTCAATCAATTAAGCCTTATCAGATTTACGTCGTTCAATTCATTGTCCGTACTAAATCCGGTTCAGCTCTAATTTTCTCGATTTTATCACTTATGTCCTGTGCTCTGCTATTTAATAGTGCTCACATTACTTAGTTTTAGAATCTATATCCTATACAGGTCCCGTACAGGCTATTTTTATAGTGTGTGCGGGGCTTTGTATAGGGGGTAGTATACGGGGTTCGTAGTCTATATCCGTATAGTTTACGAATACTTGCGTGTATTCCCTATCCAAAAAAAAAAAAAAAAGTTCTGTACGGGCTCACGTAACCCCCTGTGGTTATATCGTCACGTAGCTTTATTTCTTATCGGGTTAACGTATCCCCTCGTGGATATATCACTACGATTACCTTTAAAAAAAAAAAAAAAAAAAAAAAAAGTTCTGTACGGGCTCACGTAACCCTCAGTGGTTATATCGCCACGTAGCTTTTCTTCAACAAATCCCCAAAATTTATAGTTCGGTACGGGCTCACGTATTCTTAGTGAATATATCGTCACGTAGCTATATCTTTTAATACAAAGTTCTGTACGGGCTTACGTAACCCGGCGTGGTTATATCGCTACGTAGCTTTTAATCGTTTCGGGTTTACGTATCCCCCCGTGGATATATCGCTACGAATTTTTTCTATTTTTTCCACCGGTAAGGTAAGTATACCAACTAATTCCAACTCCCTTTCCACCTTAGTCTCGCCATCATGGCCGAACTCCCCGATCCTACCCTCTTCGAACCACCTGAACCCCCCTTTTCTGAACTAATAGGTCTACTCTCCCCTGAACAATCTGACTACACAAACACCACCCCGTTCAAGATCGTCCCACCTTCCCGCAAAAGAGTAAGAACTTCAAACTCCCCCCCACAACCACCTTCCAACCCTGGCAACCCCGTTATTGTTTCTGGCATAAAACCGACCCTCACTCAAAACACAATTAAACTAGCCCGACAAATCAAGAACGAAAAACCAAATGCAAACATAGCCTCAATCAAGACCCTTCGTAGCGGCGACATCCTCATAGAGCCCGCCGACCCCCACTCAACCAACATCCTACTTCAACCGTGGACCCCAAACTCCGAACTAGGAACCCCCCGCCCGAGAATTCCACAACGAATTCAACCCATAACACACGCCATAGTAATATGTGGAGTCCACCCCAACAGAAGACGTAAACTCCGAACTAAATGACTACGGTTTCAACCCCATAACTACCACCCGACTAATCAGCAAGGCCACAGGCAACCTAACTTGGGAGATTAAGGTTTTACTCCCCGACAAACCAATCGAAGAATCCCTAATCAAAGATGGAGTCGTATTAGGATATACCCACCACAGAGTTGAAGCATACTTAGAGCCCCCCCAAGTAATCCAATGCTTCAAGTGCCAAGGGTTTAATCACACCGCCCCTAACTGCCAAAATGATGCCAAATGCCTCCGCTGCGGCAACAACCACAACATAAAGCAATGCAAAAAGCCCGAAGAAAATGCCAAATGTGCGAACTGTGGGGGGGGGGCATGTTGCCTTGTACAAATGCTGCCCCAAATTCAAGGAAGCAAGAACTAACCTCCAAACTAAATCCACCCGTGGCTCCTATGCAAATGTAACTAAGGTTCGCCTCCTGGAGAATTCAGCAACCTTCTCCAATAGTGAGTTTGACCTTGGGTACTGCAACGCTATGCTGTCGGCCTAAAGCCCGCCTCACACTATATGGAATTTTGTGCCTGCAAGGCTTGCGAATGCTTATGACCACATTCACAGTCACTGCAAGACCGTAAGGTGTAAGGCTGATGACCAGGTAAATACCCGAGTAAATATCATGAGCTAGCAGACTACAAAACAATGTCTACCATGACCACCGGCAGCGAATATATCAGTCGCAGCACCTTCCAATGCGAAAAAGAAGACGAAATCGTTGACTGGTTTGAGTCACGGGAAATTTTGTATATCGTATCCAGTCCTGAATACCACAATCGTGTGAAGAAGGCCAAATTAGTTTGGTCAGACGGAGCAGAATTGCTCAAGATTAGCGGTGAGTATCCCGAAGAGACGAGAGGGCCTAGCCTAGGCTAGGCCTAACTTTGGGCTAGCCCAGTCTGCGCTCGCAGTACCTCAATTGACTAGCCTAGGCAACAGTCCACTGCCTCGTTGTACTGGCCCTGTTACCCAGTACCAGTACAGGAAACCTAGGCGATCGTTATACTGAGTTGGTACTCGGTAGACTGCCGAGGTGGCGGAGGACCAGGCTAGCCTAACTTCAGTACTAGGCCTATAGCCTAACATAATCTTTGCCTCATTTCTCCTTCAAAGAGGAACTGAAATGGGCTTTCTCAACTTTTTGGGTGTGAAGTGGGGAATTCTAGCTATTTTGTTTGTGGCAGTCAGTACCGCCATCATCGAGATATCGATTTTCCCATTTGGTACAAAATTGCCTGTATCGGGTACCGTATCAAAATATTGACCTCTTGAAATTCGAAGCCAGTGTGACGTCACATCCAGAGCTGTTGTCACATGATCACAGTGCTATTTCAATTGCAAAGAAAGAAACTGAGGCGTTTCCGCACAGATTGCATTCAGTTTTCTCAATAACTGTGCGATTCAAGTGGACATTCTTCCTGGAATTCATAGATGGAAGGTTTCGGAAGACATCGCCTGCGGCGTCGTGGCAAACTGATTCTCTGAAACGACGGAATCAGTAATTTCGGTGGTATTTGTCATTGCGAAATTGGAGTAAACATAAGTTCAGGCGAGCAGTTGCTGTGTCAAGTATACTGCATGCGAACTGCCGATACTGTTCAGCAACATACGCACGCATGTTATCACACCCAGCGAGTTACTCCGACTTAAAGGAACAATAACGAAAGGAAGTCGGCATATCAAGGTTCGTAGCGTTCACGTAGGCTGTGACCCGTACGCCTACTGTGTAGAAGTTGCAGCCGGACTGCGTAATTGCATAGCGTATAGCCTAGACTATCATAGGTACGCGTCAAGTTGTTGTAGAGTTTTGACACTTTGTGAATTTATTTGAAGGATATCATCTAATTTTTATGTGTATTCGCTGACGATGCGATCGAGGAATCTGTTGAATGGGGAGATTAGAACTTTTGTCACTGCCATCGTTTGGGATCGGATTCTAATCTAACCTCGGTTTGGGTGGAAAGTAACGTTAGTATTACGAAAGTGGAAGTAACGAAAGTGAAAGTGTCACTGATCTAGTCAACCTACAAACAGTATGAGGCTACTATACTAATAGTTCGAGTTTAGACTCACTTAGAGAGCCTGCGAGCGCGGGCTAGCCTAACTCCTAAGTTTAGGCGGAATAACTTCATAATACTACTACTACTACAGTACTAGAACGTCCTCGGTAGCTCTAACGTTGTGCCGAGAATGACATAATTGCAGCTGTTATTTCGCCCATGACCCTAGCCTAGACAATGCCTTCTACATGTGTGGTGGGTGGCTGTTCCAACAAAACTGAAGATGGCTTTACCATGCACAGGTTCCCGAGCGATGAAGCCACCAAACGGCTATGGACAAAATTTGTTCAAACCACTCGGGCTGACTTCCTGCAGCCAAGTGGGACAAGCGTGGTGTGTAGCGCCCACTTTACACTGGATTGTTACGATCCCAGTATCCTGATGAGGGAGCGACTGGGATTTAAGATAAAGAGGAAGATTTTGCCTGGCAAATATCCAACCATCAAGCTTGCCCAGTCACATCCAACCGAAGCATCCACGTCGTCCACAATTTCCCAAGTTGCCCAGACGGTTCAAGTCCAAGATCGGAGTCCAGTACCTAGGCCTACCACTACCAGCAGTACCAGTGGCAGTACTACAACAACAAGTACTGCTAGCACTACTACCTGTAGTACTACCACTACGACGACCATCAGCAAGCCTACTACTACCACCACATGCACACCATCCTCAGCCAAGCATAGCATGAGACAACCAATCCCAAGTACATCCTCCTCATGCAGCGATCAGCCCATGCCTGCGAAAAGACAGAGGTTCACAGAGAGACGTGAAAAAGAGAAGGTAGGTCATTCTGACAAAATAATGTAGCCTACAAGTAGACCGATATTAGATAGTATCACAAGTATGCATGCAATCACACTTCCAGTAGCAGTGGCGTGTGCAGTTCAACGCAGATGGGTGGCCGAGTGGCTATGCCCCCTTCCCCCCCCCCAACATCTCTGTCATGGGGGTATACAGTGCTTACTATTCTGAAGTGGCCAATCATTTTTCCCACTAGGTAGAGACTACGAACATGTTAGCGAAGGGGTGGGATAGTCAGTTTCTGACTATTTTTTCCGGATCCCTCCCCAAATTCTTGGTGATCCCTCTCATTTGATCTTATAGCAGCCCATACCGGTACCTGAACCTATCGATCAGCATTATGATGATGGGAAATCCCTCTTTTCTTTAAAGAATCCCTCTCAAGGAAAATTCTCAAGGAGGGAAATCCTTCCCTGACTTGAATCCTTAGGGCTAACACTGCTACGACACCATTTTGTTATAGCTATAGATCCAGTTTTGATACAGTAGCAAGAAAATCCCACAACCCTCCCAAACCCCTCACTGATTTCCTATATGACAATACAAGTTATACAACACCCCCACCACACTCATCACATTTCCTACAAGCAAGTTTGCAAGGCATGCCATGATTATTTTCGTACCACAGGTTAACCAGTACATTAATTCCTAGGCCTAGGTGCTGCAAGTTATCTTTTTCATAGTGTTTGTTGGTGCAGCAGCAACCCCACAACCTTGAGTGAGAAAAGCTGGAAGAAGGAAGGAAGTGCAGGATTGTTGACGAAGGGAGTGATCTCGATCAGCAGTCGATTACTGCCATACCTTATGCACAGTGCTGTACAATGAACGCGCAAATTTTAGGTGATCGATTCTAGTATACCTGTCAAGGTACTGTAGGTTGCTAATGACAACATTCTTTTATCTTGTTTCAAGATGATCCAAGAGCTGATTGAAGGTTTAACTAGTGAAGACTCGGGAGAACCACAAGATGATGCTATGGTACCGGGGGTAGCTGACCAGGAAGGGTCTCGTACAGTAAGTTGTTGATTTTCATTTTTATATCTGAAGGGTCTTGTACCGTAAGTTGCTGATTAGCCGGATTTGTAATTTGATATCTTCATAACTTCATTGCATGGAAGTTTCAACAGTAAGAGACGATTTCCCCTTCAATACGTAAAATGTAGACATGTCATGATAGGGAATACATACATGTATGAATATACTAGTGATGAAGTTCTCCCCCTGAACATTTTCCAATAATTTAGACTATTCTAGCCTCGATGCTGCACAACTTTTCAATGAAACCTTGCCCTTCGTGTTTCGTGAGCATACAAGTGTCAACCATCAAGGTGTTCTTCACTAGCGATGTTTATAGCCTGTAATTTATCGTGACAGACTACATGCTGTGAGAAAAAACATGTTGCTTTAGTAGTGTGCATTGGTGTGTATCTGCAGTACAGCATGCAGTAGGGCCTATAGCAAACACTGCACTTGGTTTTCACACGGTATGCTCGTGTTTACGTTTCAGACCAGAACATGCTCTCTGGACATAGATAGCCCTTTTTCAGATTGAGACTACGTACAATTTTACTGGTCTCAGTCTCATCCATCAATTATTCTCAATCGCATGCACAATCAGGGCACATCAGCATGAAAACATTGAAAATAAACAGGTCGCTGGACTTTACTGGTATATTGATATTGAAACATATTCATAATATTTGATGGACACCATGTCTCTGTGCACACTCAGAAGAACACATTGAATGGCATACATTTTTCATTAGGGCCTACAAATTAATTATTAGTGTTAGTGTACATATGTATGATGTATGTTCCTGATTATATTACAGTATATATGATCCAAAGTCCTCAGAAGAACAGGCAACCAATCATGAGAGCCTGTGATGACACAACAGTACAAGCAAAGAGAACATATGGGGGTCAATACTGGGGGGTTTGGGGGGACACGTCCCCCCACATTTCAAGAGTGCTCCCATTGACTTTTCGATTTACACACAGTAAATTTTTCGGCGGCGAGGTCACGTCCCCCCACCATTGAACATGGATTAACGCGTATGATTATGAGAATGATATGGCATCATTGAAGGCACTACTGTACAGTACCACCAATTGGGGTTGAATGTCATGGGTCACCAGAAGTCAAAGACTCATAGATATCATATGCAATGATAAACACAATAAATTTGGAATGCTCGGTCTGATCGGGTTGGAATTTGCTGTTCAGTTATGTTCATTTATTACAGGGGTGCATTCTAGTAAAGATCGTAAAAAAAACTTCCTGGTCAATTTGAGTTTGTTCAAAACAAGATAACTCATTCTGAGGCCATCAATGCAGTCAAGGGATCACTGGTTTTTCTGGCTTCGGTTTGGCGATGCATGTATGTTAATTCTAATCTTAACTGGGGCAGCCTTTTGAACTTGTAGGCTCAACATCTGGATATGTTTTGTTTTTTCTCTCAATCCCAGGTTAGACAACATTGGACAAGGGCTTGCCAGACCGAGCTGATCATGGTCCCAACCAAGGTGCCGAAAAGGTCCAAACGAACACAGTGCTATCCGCGGTTACTAAATAAGGGTATGACAGTACTTCACAGATATGTTTGTGTTATGACTTTCTATAGTAGATCAGTTGGATTCTTCGAGCCAAGCCGGCCTGCTTGTAGTGCTCAGAAGTTCCTGAACATGTGTCCATCAGTCCATGTTGGTCTCTGGTGTCGCTGTACTGTACGTAGGTATTGCATGTGTTGGAATTAGTTCAGAAGCTTCGAAAAAAATTGGGCAGAGCCCGATCTCATTCTTGGAAGGTGAAGAATGCACCTGCAATGATAACTGTGGGAAATGAAGAGACCCACTCTAAATAGAAGCTCCTTGAAGCCTACAGGTACGTTTTGCATTCTGTTATTGATCATAATTTGACAGATTATACACCAATATGATACCTTACTGAGGACGAGTGTGTTGTCCAGGTTACTTTACCATCTTTGGGTATGGAGGTATAAAACAACACTCGGAAATGGAAGATAGTACCACCCCAAACAAGATTGACAGGGGCCTGTTTGTATTCCGAAGGAGTACCAAGAACAATTGGATTGTAGAGTAGACTGACCATCGTACATTCGTACTAACAAATAACTGTTAATGTGCTTCCTATTGTTGTTCTAGCTGAAGTTAGTGAACCCATCTTGGCATGGCAGATGGTGTCATGTGTCACTGAATATTGGCATGTGGCAGTCATGACATTCCAGCAGAGGAAACATACCCATGTCTTGGCTCAATTGTGATTTTCTTTCTAGTGAATGAAAATGTGCCGAGACTTTATACTCCGTATGTAGGTTTGGTGTACATGATCCTTACTGTTTTGGGGTGTGGTCCAAGGTCACCTGAGGTCAACAGAAGTCAGTTCAATATCCTTGTAAACATGAGTGTATAGACTACATACTTGGTTTGTAGGTTGGCCACATGGCATGATCCCTGTTGTTTGTTAGGTCAGTTGCTTCATACTTGGTCTGTAGATTGGCCATATGGAGTTCATGATCCCTGTTATTTCTTTGTCTGGTCCAAGGTGATTGTAACCGTGTTTGATTTTTTCAGCAACAAGGGAAGAAATCACTACGCATCGTTGCATTCTTGTTTTAGCACATGACCCTGTGGAAGGGGGAAGTGGATGCATGTGGCTGAGTGTTTCCAGGCATGGGCTATATAGAGGTCTTGGTACCCTCCATATAGTGATTAGATTTGATACATCGATGAGAGCTCTGACTGATAGGTACAATCAGTGTGTGTATCATACAAACAACCACCATTGCTCAACCACATTCAGGTGATAATAGAGAATGTGTGATGCATCAGTGCAGAAACACCTGTGTCAAAATGACAGCAACTACCCTCTAGGATATCTGTCAGTAATAGCCTATGGTTTGTCGCCACAATGCTACATGTTTTGCACCTTTAACAAACTGCTCTGTTATAATATTTACTTTAACAGAAACACAGACCCAAGTACCTACAACCTTACCACGGTTGATGCAAGATGCAGAGGTCCAGTGCCTATTGGATCCACCCACCGCCCCTGCGCCAACAGGAGGACACACAGAGGAGCCATCTGCATCAGTTGACCAGGCCCCAGAATGTGAAGAGGGTGAAGCTGACGACCATGATGACAAGGACTATGTGCCGTCTGATGACAACAGTTCAACAGACTCTGGACAAGAGAGGTAAGTGCACAATGCACATACAGAGAACATCGTAGCACCAAATGATCTGGCAACATGGTAACAGCTGACTGACTGTTCCCACCCAACTGCAAGTACAGCTACTTGGAAAAAGTGCTTGCTGGAACTGAGAGTTTGATACTGATACAGTTTTCAGCTCAAACCAGCTAACCTGGTTGAGCTATTTTAATGGGATCGTCACTCTATCTGTCTACTCTAGGTCTGCTGTTCCCAATCACCCAACCTCCCCTAAGCAAGCGAAATGGCCTGAGCATAACCCCCGTCCCCTGGGCGAACAAACAGGCCTGGGCCTAACCCACCACAACCCTCCCCCTCCCCCCAGGAAAAAGGAAAAAATCCTGAAGGTAACTGTGCAGCTGTGCCAACCATGAGCTCAGTGGCTGCAACTCCAACTCACCGAGTCCCTGGCTGACAAGACACTATGAGCATCAACCGCCAACGATCACCCTGATCCGACAATCCCTCCCCCGCCTATCTCCCTCTCCACCTGGATGTGAACCCTCACTGTAATGTGCCTACTGCAGACAGCTAGGATGTTGTTCACTGAATACTGGGGATGGAGTTACTGATGAGCAGTCATACTAGGTATGGATCCCTACAGTACATTTAGGCTACTGGTACTGCTGTAAGATGCTACATTGAACTACATGTCAGTAGTCACATAGTTCAGTGATCAGCCGATCCCCTGTGATTCAATTTTTCAGCCCTCAACACAAACTAATACAACCGAACAAATAAAGGATTTTGCACCAGTCAGCCTATAACTAGTCTAAAACCAAGGCACAATAGTGCATACCACACCATACCAGTCCCTTCACAATAATAAATGTGTGTCCGGTTTGAGCTACTGAACTACTGGTTCTTTAGTTTTCACTCTTTTGTCAATGCTTCAAATGCTAAATGCGCTCCCAAGTAATACATAGAATCGATTAGGGACATTCACAAGGTCATCATGCTCAGTAACTGCAAGGCATATGAACCCTCCACCCTATTATTTGACTGATGAGATATTACATCATACAAAAGACGCTAGCATCAGTGTAGTGTGCTGTGAACATTATATGACTTCCTAACCAATCAATTCTTTACGTAATATTTTCCAATTCTCTTCGCAGTAACACCACTGATGAAACAAAGGTCTGGGAGGAGGAGAAGTTCCTTGTTTTCCGTTCCTCTCTAATGAGCCTTTTCACTACCTGTTTGCACTGCCATCACATAGCACATGCTAAAATCAGCAATGTTGTGGGCACTATGGTATCCATAGAGCAGAAATGTATTTCTTGCTCATGGAAGAGAGTATGGAACAGTCAGCCTCTTATCAAAGATACACCTGCTGGTAATATCCTGCTCTCTGGTGCAATTTTGTATGCAGGTGCAAGTCCAACGAAAACCATTCGTGTCCTCAACCACATGGGTTGTAGGACGCATCACCTGCGTACATACTTCCTACATCAGAAGATGTACCTAGTGCCCACTGTTGCTAAGGTCTGGGAAAACAAGCAGCATCGCCTCATCTCCGACCTGATCCAAGGAGATCAGCCCTTGATTCTTGGGGGCGACGCAAGAGCCGATAGCCCTGGACATACAGCCAAGTTCAGTAGCTATACCCTCATGGAACTCAACACCAGCAAGATCCTGAACATAGAGCTGATACAGGTTAGATACAAAGTGTTTTGTCAAGTTTCAAATGGTTTATGTGTGTGTGTTACCACTCCCTGGATACGATATTGTGATATCTCTTGGACAATATGGCAATTCAAAATTGAGTTTTGTCTGGAGGAGTGCCAAAACTGGTTAGACTCTGGGTACAAAATATGGTTCAGCAAATTTTATGTGTAGAATATTCATCACGTCAGGGATTCATTGGGCTCGAAATAACCGACGGCACCGATGGCCATGGCCGTCGGTGCCCTTACTGATGGCTGTGGTGCCCCTCAAAAGTCTCCTACAGTACAACACAGTCCCATGCCATGGCTATTTTAGGCTGTTTTAGCCCATTTGGCTGTGCCCTTTTGGATTCTTATTTCGAGCTCATCAGCATGATTGCAAATAAAACCATCTACAATCTTCGAAAAAATACTGGGACACTAGAGTACATGATCCCTATTGTTTTGGGGCTCGGTACAATGTCATCTGAGGTCAAAGTCTGGGAACCTTGTTAACCTGATACCTCATGAACAAAGAGGTGCATAGACCTCATACTTTGTATGTAGGTTGGCCATATGGAGCACATTGTCCCTATCGTTTGAGTGTTTGGGGGTCAAGGTCTATAAACTTTGCATTCACCATAAATAGTGAATGAGAAGGTGCATAGACTTCATACTTTGGGGTATGTAGGTTTGTCATGTGAAGTTCATAGTCACTATTGTTATTTAGTTTCGGAAATCTTCTTTGTATTGCGAGAGTGAAAAAAAGGCAAGGAATCGCTACGCATCATTGCGTTCTTGTTATAGAACTCAGTGGATGTGGTCTACCTTCAGTCATGAGGGATATATTCGTGAAGAGGTCATGTAAAGTGTGTTTGTAGGTTCTTCACAGAAGTTGGTGAATATGTTCTAACAGACTAACATCAAGAGTCACTGTGGAATAACTGATATCACTAGTTACAACCCATGCAAGTAAACATTATTGGCAGTTAGTCTGTGTAAGCAAAACACTGATTGCAAGGTCCCCCAAGTTATGCAGCAATCACCTACCAGTTCCGAATATCATTCACATCTGCAGGAAGAGGAAATTCATTGGTTGATACAGTATGCTTTGGTACTGTTGATTCAAGAGTATAGGACAGGGTCACTCGTGGGCAATCAAGTGTTACCAGTTTTGTCTTATGTCCGCTTTCTTACTCTTTTCCAGTTGAAATCCGGTTGTGTCCCCGATCAAGGAGGTGGCCGGACTCGACAACGTCTCTCACACCCTCCCGCAATCTCAGTTGATTTATAGCATCCTCTTTCTTCGATCCAACCATCCGCATCTCCTCCTACACCTGCCTCTTTCATGTGATCTTCGACCGTCCTCGTTTCTTTGTTCCAGCCACCTGAAACACTAGGGCTTTCCTTAGGACATGATCACCATCTCTCCTCAACACATGACCATATCATCTCACTCCATTTGCCTTTGCAAACTGGTCAACAGATTCCTCCAGACCGAGCATGCCCCTCAGGTTGTCAGCCCTCTTCCTGTCTGTGAGTTTCAAGCCGCACATCATTCTCACCATGGCTCTCACTGTCCTTCTCAGAATTGCCAACTCCCTTTCTCTCAGGCACCAAGTCTGACTCCCATACAGCATTGCAGGTCTCGTGTAGCTCCGATAAACTTTTCATTTCAGCTCAAGGGGAACCTTCTCCCATGCAGCAGCTCTCCACACACCCTGAACTCCACCCATCCAAACCTTGCCCTAGCTTTGTCTCTTCATTTTCAGAAAAATGAAGTTACTAGCAGTAACGCCATGGAGCTGGAGGGCTTCAAACGCAGCATGGCTTGGATGTTGGAGACAGCTATGGCAGCCAGCCTGGACGTCGAGTGCCTGATAACAGACCGACATTTGCAAGTGGCGAAGTGGATCCGTGAAAACCTCACCCAGTACGGAATCAAACACTTCTTCGATGTCTGGCATATTGCTAAATGTAAGTTTGCTCTCAAACTTATCTAATGGAATGAACTTCCTGAAAATTAGAACCCTCGGTTGTTAGCATTTCTCCTGAGGTGACGGTACTCGCAGCTGGGATTCGGCAAGGTCTCCGCGTCTACGTTCTGCTGTTGTGCGGTCAATTTGGAAATGACGAGGATTAATTCAGGTTTCGAGTTTGTTGGAATCAATCGTGCTTATACACTCATGTAAGTGGCTATATCCCTGTGACTGAAATGAATGAAACTATCCATCAAAAATGAAGTGCAATGAAATGTGTCTTGTTACTTTGTCATTTCAGCACTAAAGAAGAAGATTACAGCAATCAGCAAGAGGAAAGGGTGCGAATCCCTCAACAAGTGGACAAAGAGTGTGATCAACCATCTGCACTGGGCAGCCTCTTCCACTCCTGATGGCAATCCTGACCTGATGCTAGAGAAGTTTGTCTCCGTCATCAATCACATCCGGGATGTCCACACTCATGATGGACCTCTCCTCACAACCTGTGCCCACCCCCCTCTGCTTGGTGAGAGACAAAGGGAGTGGTTACAACCAGGTGAGTTCTCGATTCCATGAATTCCGTAAAAAGATCTATTCAACCATGATATACTTGTGTATTTCCACACATATTTGTGCAGTACAAAGCGATAAAGAAGGATGCCAATTCACTTTGTTTGTGCATTGCAGGTACTGATAGACATTTCCCCATATTGAAAACACGACCCTATTCTTCTGTTGGCCTACTGGTTTATATAGACATTCATTCAAAGTCTTGGGATAAAAAATATCATCATCCGTATGTTTGCCTCAGTGAATCCATGTATTGTGATATGGCCTTTACTGCTGCTATACCCCCATATTGTCACATCAGAGAGGCCCTCACAGTTGCAGCTCTCAGGAAGCTATTGAAATCATATTTGTCTAAGGCGTTATCCTGTTTGTTTTTATCTTCTCTTCGAACAGCGCTTTGATCACATTAGAGCTAACCTCCCTAAGTATTTATATTGTATTGCATTCCAAAGTTTGATTCTAAGCACTGGATAGTAGGCGTCTTCCACAGGTAGCTGATTGCGGGGGCCCAGTACACTCATGAGTACAACACAAGGCACTCGTTTTACAAAGTGAGAGAAATAATTGTAATATCCTGTCATGTTTTTTCCATGTATCTTAACAGGCACGAAACCCTGTGAGCGAATGAGTGATCTTTGCACTTCCACCAGGATGAAGAATGATGTGAAGAAGATGTCACCCAAGAAGCAGACATCACGAATTGAGGCTTTCCATGCCTCGCTGAACTTCTTTGCACCAAAGCTGACAGTATTCTCCTATGAGGGCATGTCTGCTACAGTAGGTATGTTTTACCACAAATAAAGTGATGAATGGAGAAATGTACTGGCCATCTGAAGATATAATATATGAAACAACTATAGCTCCAGGTTGACAGTACAATTCTACCCATTCTCTTTCTCTGTTGCACATATTCATGGTTTCCATGCTGCCATGAAGTGCAGCAAACAATATCTTGTACAGGTGACCTGTGATTATAGTCAGTACATATATTGCACTATGCCACTTACCCATGAATGTATGCAGTGGCACTGTGGCAGTTATGTGTTCAAGAGTGTTTTCACCTCAAACATCCTCTCAAATAGCATAATTTGGTATAAAAGTCACCACATGCATAAATAATGAATTTTATGAACATTAACAGTTCGGACAGCAGTGTAGAAAGAGAAGAATAGTGGGGG
>JAODTT010164326.1:0-13972 GCA_025400115.1 Pentamera pediparva
TTTTACCAAGGTATTCGGAAAGAATACCTAAATGGTACAACTACCACAATTCGAAATGTGGTAGAGCGATCTAATATTAACAAACTGGTGTCATACTTGGTGCAGACTGGACGTCTCACAGAGTATGACCTGTGAGAGATCTCAGCTCTAGAGGTGTTGTTTGCAATGGGCCTATTTATCAGCCTGCGCAACGTGTCAGATGTGGCCACATGTCCGATACCACCCTCCCATTGAAAAACAGAAATATAGGTTTCATAAATTTGAGCCTCTTCAAGTCATCGTGTTTACAAGCTAGAATTTTACAAAACATCAAATTTTCTCAAATTTTCAATCCATCATCAAAACTCACTTGGAAAACCCCACACGAAGCTTCAGCTCATCTAGACTTAAAACATTCCGGGCTTCGCGTTTCCAGAAACGTCGACCTCTGTGAAGCTCAAATGGCTCAAGACCTGAACCCAAAACAATAGCGACAATGTACGAAGTATCAGCTTCATCCACCTTGGACTTGTCGAGTTAGCGTCACATACACATATACATACATATGCACACATACAACATGACGACAAAGATTCCTCGGCTGAAAACAGGATACACCAGGAAAACCGGAGGCTTAGTGATTCCTTGTCTTGATATCCGTGGACATTAACTTCGTGTAGAAAAAACAGGATTCATGAACTTGTCATACATATCAAAGTTTTTCACCAAAAGTCCACCTACCACATGTTCCTCATAAAGAAGCCTCATCGGGAACTACACACCAAATCGCAGACTTGATTCGACCAAGCACTCTATACTTTGACCTGTGGCGACCTCAAATTACCATTGACCTGACCCCAAAAAATAAGGTCCATGAACACATCATGGGAAACATACAAACCAAGTATGAACTTCATCCCATCCACACTAGTCAAGGTTTCGTGTTCACATATTGAAATTGGCCAAAATAGCTAATTCTTACAGATTGCCCACTTTTCACCCAAAATGATTCCTAGCCATCATACAAAACAATAGGGTTTTTGTAGCCCCCCTCCCCTTGAGAAAGCTACATTTCATTAAATTCAACCTCAGATTAGACTTGTCGTGATTACGATGATTAGCCTATCTTACTTTGACCTATGATGACCTCTGTCTGACCTGACTCTAAAACAATAGGGTGCATGTACTCATCATAGGGAACATGCCTACCAAGTATGAACTTCATCCATTCAGGTGTTCGTGTTGACCGAAATATCAATTTTTCACAATTTCCATTTCCATTTTTTTCTCCATACTGACCCCCCATCTGCCCCAAAATCAATAGGGTTCCTGTACTCCTCATGAGAAAGCTACACACACAATTTCAGCTTGATCAGGCTCTGCGTATAATGGTGACCAACTATTCCTCTAGTGACCCCAGATGACCTCTGACCTGACTTTCAAAAAGTATGAACTTCATCCATTCAGGTGTTCGTGTTGACCGGAATATCACTTTTTCACAATTTCCCATTTTTTTCCATACTGACCCCCCATCTGCCCCAAAATCAATAGGGTTACCACCAAATTTTAACTTGATCAGGCTGAGCATTCTGGACTTATCGTGTTTACAAGCCAACATTAATAGAAACATCAAATTTTTACAAATTCCCTATTTTTTCCAAAAATGACCCCACATCTGCCTCAAAATCAATAGGCTTCCTGTATTCCTCATGAGACAGCTACACACCAAATGTCGGCTTGATCAGGCTGAGCATTCTGGACTTATCGTGTTTACAAGCCAAAATTAATTGAAATATCAAATTTTCACAAATTCCCTATTTTTTCCCAAAATGACCCCCCATCTGCCCCAAAATCAATAGGCTTCTTGTCCTCCTCATGAGAAAGCTACACACAAAATTTGAGCTTGATCAGGCTGAGCATTCTGGACTTATCGTGTTTACAAGCCAAAATTAATCGTAATATCAAATTTTCACAAATTCCCTATTTTTTTCTCCAAAATGACCCCCCATCTGCCCCAAAATCAATAGGCTTCTTGTACTCCTCATGAGAAAGCTACACACAAAATTTCAGCTCGATCAGGCTGAGCATCCGGACTTATCGTGTTTACAAGCCAAAATTGGTCGAAATATCATATTTTCACAAATTCCCTATTTTTTCCCCAAAATGACCCCCCATCTGCCCCAAAATCAATAGGCTTCCTGTACTCCTCATAAGGAAGCTACATACCAAATTTCAGCTGGATCAGGCTGAGCATTCTGGACTTATCGTGTTTACAAGCCAGGCGTCACATACATACATACACACACACACATACACACATACACACACACACACACTGTCATGACTGCATAGATTCCTTAAGACTTCGTCAAGGAATCAAAAATTGGTCTGGCAAAAGAAGAGAATATCTGTTTCATTATTCAAGATATAGAAAGGATCATAATTGAGAAGTTTTTGCCTAATTAAGTTTCAAAGCAGGAATCCCTTTCATCAGCATTTTATTAACTCACAAAGTTCAAAACTGCAATATATTAAAATACAAATCACAATTTGGTTGGGGATGTATCCTATACTGCCTTGGTAAAAAGTTCACACAATCATTGAAATCCTTCTTTTCAACTCATATTAAGACTTTAATCTCATTTGAGGAAATGTGTGTTAAGTAGCATAATTATGTACTCTCTTATGTTGCTGGAAGGTATGTATTCAGCTGTATTCTAAAATGAAGTAATTACCACAGAGGTACACACAAGGTTTTGAGTGTTTGACCTCTGTTGACCTCAAATGACCTTGGATCTGCGCCAAAATCAATACGCTTCTTGTACTCACCAAGGGGAACCTACATGAACCTTTTGTCTCGTCAAGTAAACATGTTTACAAGGTTTTCAGTGTTTGACCTCATGTTAACTTGATGAGACAAAATCTGTCTGAGCTCATATATATTCGGTATACTGTAGGTCTCAACAGAGGTCTGACACTGTAAAACATGAAGCCATTCTCAGCAGCACCACAGTGGATAAGATATGAAGGAAAAACTTCAATTTGATTTTGTAATTTATTTGCCAAGGAATCACAAAGCCTGTGGCTTTCTGGTTTAGTCATTGCCAGAGGAATCTATGCGGTCATGCAGCGTGTGTGTGTATGTGCATTTGTGTCTGTGAAAGCAGCTTGTAATTGCGTTATCTCGAGAACCCCAACCTTCACAAATTTCACATTTGGCAGGTAGCTTAACCCTATTGTTTTAGTGCAGATTCAAGGTCATGCGAGGTCAGTAGAGGTCAAACACTGAAAACCTTGAAATCACGATTTCTCAAGAATGCCAACGTTCACAAATTCTATAGTTGGCAGATAGCCTCCCCACACTGAGTACATAAACCCTATTGATTTCATGTTTCTGTATTTTTCCAAAGTTTGCCTATAAATTCAGGTGAAGGTGCATTCCAACCCACACACATTGGGAAAAGATATTTGAAACAGTCAATGCACAATGTGCCATAAGATATTGTGTATCATGCAAATTATGATAATTGATTTTTAGGTCGTCCGTCGGAGTAGACCCATGGCTGCATCCTTTGTGTGTCTGTGTGTCTGTATGTCCATATCTCCTCCAGGCAAGGACCGATTGCAACCAAACTTGGGTCATAGATGCAACATGGGTACCCTTATATGTTGGTGTGGTCAAAGGTCACATTCCAAGGTCAAAGATCATCTGATGTCAACTTATAAATCTTGGTACCCACTTTTTGTTTTGTCCATATCTCTTCCAGGCAAGGACGGATTGCAATCAAACTTGGGTCATAGATGTAACATGGGTACTGTTATATGTTGGTGTGGTCAAAGGTCACATACCAAGGTCAAAGGTCATCTGATGTCAACTTATAAATTTTGGTACACACTTTTTGTTTTGTTCATATCTCTTCCAGGCAAGGATCGATTGCAACCAAACTTGGGTCATAGATGCAGCATGGGTACCTTCAGATGTTGGTGTGGTCAACGGTCACATACCAAGGTCAAAGGTCACCTGATGTCAACTTATAAATTTTGGTACACACTTTTTGTTTCGTCCATATGCAATCAAACTTGGGTTATAGATGTAACATTGGGTACTGTTATATGTTGATGTGATCATAGTATGTTTACTGATCTAAACGGACGACCTGTTCTGTACCCTTGGTGCTTTTTTTAGCTCAAACCAGCTATTAAAGCTGGTTGAGCTATTGGAATGGGAGCGTCACTCTATCTATCTATCTATCATCCTATCTATCCAGTCTGTAAACTTTCGCTTTTTTAGCTGCCAAATGTTTGTTCTTTGAAGGATGTTGACCAAACTTGGAGGCAATGTTCATTGAATGATGGCACATCATTGACCTCTCAAAGGTCAAGGTCAAAGGTCACCACAGGGGCATAATGTGCTGTTAGGTGGAAAACTGCAAAAGCCTACTCCTCCCACAGTTCAAGTTGGATCATTACTAAAATTAGTCAGTGTGATGATCGACCAGTGCTACCTACAGGGTGTTCGGGAATTTGAATACTGCCCTCTATTTTGAACGTTTCATGCGAAAATATAAAGTTTGTCCGATTTACACGAAACTTGGTGGATACAGACTACATTCGGTCCCGAAAAACATGACGGTAATTTCGAGGTCACCAGAGGTCAAATCAGCGTAATTTTCTCAACGATATCCGATCTACACGAAACTTGGTGGGTATGGACTACATTTGGTCCCGAAAAACATGGCGGTAATTTCGAGGTCACCGGATGTCCAAGGTCCAAGGTCGTCTGTTGTACCATTTTGTAAAACGCACCAAATGCTCCCCTTCTAGAATTTGATTCTGATGACCATGAATTTAGGTTACTCATTATCATTGGGTACCAATACTACCTCCAGGGTTTGAATCAGATGGTCATGAGAATAGGTCATTATTGTTAGGGGACCCATGCTGAATACAGAGATTGAAAGTGGAAGGTCCTCTAGTGACCAAAATGGGTCATTTCCAGGAGCATATGATTTGAATGATCACATGTTGAATTTGATGATCATGGAAGCTGGCCAGTATTATCATTGGCTGATGTAATATATGGGGTGTTCATGCATTTGAGGTCAATGGTCATCTTGGGTCAACTTCAGACATTCTGTTGAGAATTGTGAAAGGCTTACAGCTTACAGGTTGGTCAGTATTATCTTCAGTGACCATGCAATGCTACATGGGATAAGAGACCAACACACTGATGCATTACCACATCCTATGGTACTAGTGCACTGCATATTTAATATTCGTCTGGTTTGAGCTACTGAACCATTGGTTCTCTAGTTATTGTTTTAAGTTTTATCATTATTTGGGGCTGTTATGTATTTATCTAAAATTGACTTCATTTAAATTTTCTCACAAATATTTAACTTTATACTTTCAGGGACAGGGTGGACAACCTGGAAAGAAGGATGATAACAGTAGTGAGAGTAGAAGAAGAAAGCTATTGTCGGAACTAAGGAAGAAGCTGAAAAGGACTGAGACAACCGATGCAGATGAGACGTCAGATGAGGAAGTGGGGTACGATCCAGAGAAAAAGAAGAGTAAGGTGATGCGCGGAAACAAATTGGCTGTAAAGCAACATCGGACGATAGAACTGGGGTGGCTGCATGAAGGGCAACAAGTACGAAAGCAGACAGGAGGAGGCACCCGGAAAATCTCAGTTCCAAAAGACGCCAATGCCAGTGTCATTATCAAGCACGCCACTGACTTGTTCTTTCCTGAGGGGGTATCAAAAAGGGGCATCAAACTGGAAGATGTTGATGTGGATCTTTGTGATTTCAGTATGAATAAAACTCCCGCAACACAGACAGTCGGGGAAACCTATGAAAAAGAGAAACCCTCCGGCATTCTGAGATGGTACCTAGCATCCACATGGAACTTGGAATATTCAGGAAGTACACCCAGCACATCTCAGTCAAACCCCTCATTAGCATCGACTAAGAAAACCAAGTCATTGCAGCCAGAATCGAGTCTCAGTGCAAACCTACAGGATCCACCAGCAACTGACCCCCCAGACTTAAGTACAGCACACTGCGTTGTGAAAAAGACAGAAGTCCCACTAACTGTTGAGAAGGTGTTACTGGCAGGAGGACTTGACAGGCATGGTATATCACTACCCACACAGACTGAACAAGACAAAACACCCCCTACTATGGATGTGGATTCTGATGATGTGCCTACAAGTGGACTTTACCCTGTACTGAACGGAGAGGTATGTGTGTCACGCGAGCCACTTAATATCTCTTACTTCAAGCAGATCACGTCTGCTTATAGTGGTAACATAAGCACAATTACAGCTTCACGGTCTCAGTGCATCTATTCAACCACTGATGAGGACGGCAACCTGCGGGACCCAACTGTTGCATATGATCCTCTCCAAGACGGTTATAGTGTCGGTGAAATTTCAAAGGGTGAGAGGAGCTTTGTTCAGCTCAATCTTGCATCAGACAGCAACAATGAGGGCCCGGATGTACTAACATATGAGTTCCCGTCTATAACGAAAGCGGAAAACTCTGATCCATATCTGATTTTGCACCACCCAGATGAAGTGTGGGGGATCGAGGAGGGGAATCTTGTACTGGCGGTTGTCTCCCGGCACCACAACAATGCAGGCATCTCATATGAGTGGTTCCGTGACAACCATTGTATTTATTCTGGAGGTTGTCTTTTGACGGTTGACAAACCCGGCAATTACAACTGCATACTGAAGGCGGTGGTACAACCGGATGGCGGTGCACCCCAAGAAATAATTTGTCCATCAAATCATGTCCAGGTTGTTGTACTTCCTGGAGGTTGTACCAAAGTTGATATAAAAAAAGATCCCAAAGACTGCATCCCTCAAATTCAACCATCAGACATCTCATGTGACTTTGCGGAGGCAATAAGTCATGGCTCTTTCGGAGAAGTTTTTAGAGGTACGTTCCACAAAACAGATGTCGCTGTGAAAAGAATAAAGATGAGACGAGGAAAGCGTCCAGACAAGCTCATTCTAAATGAAGCTGCTGTACATCAGCAAATCTCTCACCAGAACGTTGTCCAATTTATTGGTACTTACATGGACCCGTCCTACGTATTCATTGTGACGGAGTTCATCGAAGGGCAAAATATGGAAGACCGGATATACATACAGGATGACCAAATAGATATGCCGCGCAAGAAGATCAATGTCGCTCAAGGTGTGCTAGAAGGGGTGGCTTACCTGCATGAGCACGACCCACAGATTATCCATCAGGACATTAAGCCGGCTAATATCCTCCTTGACAACGAGCTGTCACCTAAAATATGTGACCTGGGCCTTGCAAAGGCCAAATCCTTTGGTGTGGCTTCAACCACTAGTGGAGTGTATGCTGCTGGGACACCGGCGTATATGGCCCCAGAAAAGCTACTGAACAATGAGAAGGGAGCTGCATCTTCTGACATCTGGTCAGTAGGTTTAACTCTTATTGAATGGTTTGCTGGCAGAGACCCTTGGAATCTCCAAGACCAAGAAGAAGAAGAACCAGTTACCTACATACGTCACTGCATGCAGAGGAAGGAAATGCCAGCAATTTTTAAGACATGCAAACTCCCTTTGCTAGTCCCCTGCATCAGTTATGTTCCAGCAGATCGGCCAACAGCAAGGCATCTACTAAAGCAATTCCAGTGCCCTTCCTGTTCAAATACTATGCTACTTTGAGTGGACCTGCTTGATAGACATATCGTATGTACAAGACGGTAGACCCTTCGTTGGGTTAACCGTTAACGGTACAAACGGGTCACCTGCTTTAAACCGCGTTTTAACTTTCTTGTTTTACACTTTTTTGTATTGTTTCAGTCACTTTCAGAGTTTCAGGCTGACCAGACTACTGTATTATTGTGTTACAAGTATTTAACATATTTTCCATTGTGTTAAAGTATGTATCTGTGTCCATTTTCACACTGCAGCTATGACACTATAAAATGCACATAGTGTTGTTACAATTTATTAGAGGATAGTGTGGTACAGTGGTTTGAGTGTTGCACTTGCACCAAATCGGCCCAGGTTTGAATCCAGCTCATGCCTGCTAACTCATCAAAGAGCTGTTCTGCAGTTGTTGATTGGTTTTGCAATTTCTGGTGTGGTCCAAATGCTGTACTACGGTTGTTGTGGATTTTGTTGTAGTGGGAAGCAAATCAAGCAATTCAGGAAGATGAGTTCATTGGTTAGGTTCAGCATGGCTGCCCTGCAATGGTGATGGACAGGTTGCTACCCCCTCTCTTGGCATTTAGGAAGGTGGCTAAAGGCTGAGAGTTTCATGTCTATCAGATGGGGACATTAAATGGCGGTCCTGCGAGCAGGATGAGATTGTAATGGTTCCACGCTTGCCTTGTTACACTCTGAAAAGAGAAGGCAAGCTATTACAGTATCGCCGGTGTTCATCCATGATCGCACTTGGCGTCCGGGTTCCTCAATGAGCTTCTTCCTGTTGGCGTCCTGAAACTAAACTGATAAATTTCCACATAGGTCAAGCTTTCAAAAGGAATTAAGAAGTTCATCTTTCAACGGTTAGCAGGAATTAATGTTAGATTTGGAGCCTAGCCTGGTCTAGCTCGTCAAAGAGCTAGCGCTGTTCTGCAGTTGTTGATGGTTTGCAATTTCTGGTGTGGTCCAAAAGCTATACTGTAGTTGTTGTGGATTTCATTGTTGTAGGAAGCAAATCAAGCAATGAATTCAGGAAGATGGGCTCATTGGTTAGGTGCAGCATGGCTGCCCTGCAGTGGTGATGGACAGGTTGCTACCCCTCTCTCAGCATTTACTAGTAATAATAATGGTCAGTTTTATATAGTGCATTACACCATTAGCCCCTGGTCATTGGTATGGCTCATCCCCCACACACACTGTGGGTATGCAGCAGATTGAGATCAGCACGATTTTGACAAGCCACAAGTCTCTCAAGGTACCCAATTAGCACCTGGGTGGAGAGGTACCCAAGGACACAACAGAAAAGCTGATCGGTCCTGAGAGGATTCAAACTCGCAACCTGACGATCTGTAGTTTGGAGCTCTACCAACTGAGCTACACATTTACGAAAATGGCTAAAGGTTGATAGCTCCATGAGTGTGACACATGCCAAATGCATGTGTATTGGTGTGTTGTCAGATCTTGATGAAATTTGGGCACAATGATCATAGGAATAGGATGTCAGGAAATTAGTTTGTCAGAAATTTTCCCACATGCCAAATGTGGCACATGGCAATGTCTTATGCAGCCCGTGAGGCCCTTGTGAATAAGAATATAAAGAATGGTGAAAAAATGAGGGACATACAGTATGTGGTCCACCGCAGAACTGACAATGTGGCAGACTGTGGCCTTTGGACTGAAAAAGGTTGGCCAGCCCTGCCATAATTGGCCAGGTCCCCTCGCTCTGCCAAGTGAGAGCACGTAGGTGTTACACGATAGATGAGAAAAATGTTCTTGCATACGTTTTTAGTTTGTAGGTTACATTTGGGTCTCAAAACTACCTCCTTTTCTGCAGTTTGGGTTTGAGGCCCCGGCTCTGCATGGTCCGAGCCCATAGTAGTTACGCCACTGTGTTAAAAAGTGTATGACCATGTTCAAACTAAAATTGTTAGTGAAAAAGTGCTACCATGATTGTTTAATTAGTAAGTTGATTAGTTATCATATCATTACTAGTGGTTGAAGGGGCATTTTGTGACTGACAGTCTTATTTGCAACCTTCTCAAACACATGCAGATTCATCTAAAGATTCAATTCTGATGTTGCTTCCCAGAGTTATGGACATGGACAATTTCCACAGACCTGTGTGAAGGTCTCAGTTTCCATAGATGTGGGTGTAGAAATCAGTGATTGTGGGCAGTCAATACTAGACTAAGGGTGCGTGGTGGCCTAGTGATAAGTTCGCATGAATCCTGAGTTCAAGTCCTATACCTCGGTCACTGCGCCATGCTTCTGGGCAAGGCATTTTACCTTGAACGCCTCGGGTCAGGAGCTTGTGAGGAACCTGAACTCTGCGATGTGGTATCCGCTTTTTCAGAGTTAAAATGAATCCTGATCCAGAACTAAATTAAAAACATTAATTTTATATATAGCAAGATCTGTCGGCATTGAATCTTCAAGAAAGCTATGGCAAACTTCATAGTCCAACCAAAATTTCTGATTATGTAAAAATCTCAAAGTTTCGGTGTGGGTTGGGGTGATCAGGCTGTCAATCATAGAACTCCTTTAATTTTGTGATTTCTAAGATTAGCACAGATCCTTCAGGCAATCTGTTTCTGACTGGTCATAATTACAGATGTAGCATACCCTTTCTTAATAGCAAATGTACAGTGGCATAGCCAGAAATTAAAAGCTGGAAGTTCCAAATGTGAAAATGTACTAACAGATTCATCTGCTATAAGAATTACCCTTTATGTGTTAATTTGGAAATGTGTGAGAAGCGTAGTAAGAACAATTTTTACTGCTAATAGATGTACAGGGGTATCTGCCAGCCCCCCCCCCCCCCTTTGACTTTGCCACTGTTAGAACACTATTTCACACATAGTATTATCACTATTTAAAGAAATGTATATTACTGTATTTGCCCACTGCTTGTAATATTGTTTGGCTCATACGGTAGTAGTATGTACTGGCAACCTGCACTTCCTATAACAGTTGTAATCCATAAACATCAAAGGATTTGAACCTGTTCATAAATTGAAGAATTTTCAGGTTGTCTATGATGGGTAAAATTTGATATGCTTTAAGTGAAGTGTTATTGTGGTCTCTACATTTCACCAACGTTTAGAAGGACCAAATTTATGGAACGGCGGATTATCCAGGCCAGCGAGTAATTATACCTACATAGTACATGCAAATGCAAAAATTAATTTTGATCAAGCAGTGCCGCATGAATGAAGGGGCAACTGGGAGATCTTTCAGAAAAGTATATTTCATAAAATTTGGTCTTAAACTGTACTACAAGAAAACTTGTAATCCATGATAATTAACTTTTCCCAATCATAAAAATGTGTTGCATATAAGACAAATGCAATTATAAGAGACTGAAATTTCTGGTACTTGGTTTACATTATGGCTGATGGAAGCCAAAAGTCAAATTTCGATCGCCAGTGTAAATTTTCAATAACTTTGTCATTTACTGCAAAAATGTACCAGTATATACCACTGCAAAGACGGAGGTCTGTCACAGTTCGCTGGACATGTCCCCTTGACATCACCACACGTGATTTGAGTGCCTGATGTAAGTTGAATCAGCAGTGATGGAGACCGGTCTCGGACTCGGATTGGCCGGACTCGACTACATCACTGTGAATCAGTATGCCAAGCGATTCAGTCGCTCTTAGGGGAGTACCCTTCCCTTCAAAAAAGTCCCCCACCCCAAAAAAAGTACCCATTAATGCACTTGCCAGACAGAACCTTGCTTGAACCTTGCTCCATGTTAAGTTCACCTTGCTGTAATTGTTATAGACTATATTGTTCATAAATTTTATGTGATCAACAAAACAAACTCCTTCTGATTTTTGTTTGGTATTTACAATTCTCTATAGATTGCTTCACGGAGAGCATTGTATAAAAGAATAGCTTCCTGTGAATTCTGTGGAATGTCCAGATCATATTCTACCATCAGTTCACAGCATAGCTCGAAGACTGCAGGATCGCTGCATGGCTGTCCATCTTTGAAAACACATTGCTGAATGCACACTTCAACCTCAATAGCATCCACAGCAACTAGTTTGTTCTCGCTATTGTACAGTTCCGGGGATGTATACATGATGATGGGTTTTCCAGATGGTTCTACCATGTTCCGATAACGCTGCAGCCGATGACAGTCCCATGTGTGCGCAACATCGTCCAGTTCCTTCTGAAAGAGCAAAGTACAGGAATATTAGAGATTTTGTGAGGATGGCTTCAATTTATTGAAATATTAAGATTTGTGCAAAGCTGATCGCCCCATTAACAAATCTTGGTATTCATATTAACTGTTATAATGTTATAGAGCATTAAAAATCCTGCAGTAGCTCTATTCCAACTTTTATAGCATGTTCAGTTACATGTGACTGTCTGAACATGAGTGGAAGGGCATGTATGTTCCCATTGAGTAGATGATCCCTATTGATTTTGAAGGAGGTCAAACACGGAAAACCTGGCTATCGCATTATCTCGGCCGCCCTACAGGGATTGATCTCCTACTTGGTATGTGTATTGCTAACATTGAGTAGATGATCCCTATTGATTTTGAAAGAGTTCCAAGGTCATATGAGGTCACCAGGGGTCAAACACTGACAACCTTGTAACTACATCTCAGCTGTCCTGCATCAGATTGATCTCGTACTTGGTATGTGTATTGCTAATATTGAGTAGATGATCCCTATTAATGTTGATGGATGCCAAGGTCATATGAGGTCAATATGGGTCAAGCACCGAAAAAATGGTAACCACATTTTGTCAGCCGTCCTCCGATGGATTTATCTCATACCTGGTATGTGTATGCCAATATTGAGTGAATGATCCCAGTTGATGCAGGTCCAAGGACATATGCAGTCAAAAGGCGTCGAACACTGAAAATTCCTACAGTGGACTGATCTCATTAGTATAAACGTTTCATTACATGGAATGTGTATTGTACCGAGTAGAAATTTACTGTGGTAGTCAATTGTCGACCAATGGTGTGTCGAAAATGCTTGTGTTGACTAAAGGTGCATTTTGAAAAATCGATTTGAAAAAATCGGAACAGCGCCGTCCCGCTTGGAACATGTGAGCGGATGTAGCACAGTCAGTAGAGCTCCGGACGACAGATCGACAGGATGCGAGTTCGAATCCTCTCAGAACCGATCAGCTTTCACGGTTTTTTATTCCTTGCGAAGCAAAAGGAATCTATGCAGTCATGCTTATGTGTGTGTGTGCGTGTGTGAATGTCTGTGTGTGCGTGTGTGACACTTTCTTGTAAACACGATTAGTGAACAACGCAAGGTCGCATCCTTTACATACTTGGTTGGTAGATCACACATAGTGAGTAGATGGTCCCTATTGTTTTTGGTGGCAATCTCATTAATATTCATGAGTGGGCTGGGCTTAGAAGCAATTTCTCCAAATAGTGCATCTCATTAAAGATGCGGTTCCGTCACAATCGCCTCAAAACCCCCGTCGAATAATCGACGCTTCCGAAATTTACATGACATCACGGCAAAATTCAGTCCAAGGTGTATCGGAACTGATTTTGCATTGGCATATCATACTCCCTTAAATAGTATTAGTTAACAAATAATCTAATATATGGTTTTCTGGTCCCACCCCTTCGTTATATATATATAAGAGGCGAAAATGTCTGGCAATACCCGGTTTATAATGGACGAATCCTTTTGCTCAAAAACGCCTCACGGTATACCGGAGCCAATTTGCATTGACTTATCATAGTGACGATATACCGTATTCGATATCAGACAATATCGGAGGCCACGTGATCAAAATGACGACTCAGATTTGACCACGTGATTGATGAATATTTGTGAGACGGAACCGCCCTTTAATATTCATGAGGGGCGGGGCCAAATGTAATTTTTGTTGAAAATTGCTCGTAAACACGATAACTGGAAGACGCAAGGTTGCATCCTTTACATACTTGGTTGGTAGATCACCCATAGTGAGTAGATAGTCCCTATCGTTTTTCGTGGCAATTTCATTAATATTCATGAGTGGGAGGGGCTTAGAAGCAATATCTCCAAATGGTCGTATCTCGGCAACCGAATGTCCGATTTTTGATTCCTTGCCGCAGGCAAAAGGAATCTATGCGATGGCGCGGGCGTGCGTGTGTGTGTATGTGTGTGTGTGTATATGTGTGTGTGTGTGTTACGCCCCTTGTAAACACGATAACCAGTGAACGAAAAGGTGCAGAGACTTCATACTTGGTAATTTCATTAATATTCATGAGTGGGAGGGGCTTAGAAGCAATATCTCCAAATGGTCGTATCTCGGCAACCGAATGTC
>JAODTT010165437.1:0-13967 GCA_025400115.1 Pentamera pediparva
GGGACGAGCGGTGGCCCCAAACCGGCAAATCATGATTGCCAGGAAAGTAAATATTTAAGGCCCTAGGGAAAATAAACGAAATGCCCATCTATGTCGTACATATTCGACTATATTCTGCGTCAATGGTATTTATGTTAGTTAAAATTGTCACCGACGTGCTGCTCATTCTCATCCCAATGTCCAACTTATAACTGCTTCATCCAATTTAGATATATGACACCGAACTCGCGTTTCTGTTCCTTTTGCTATCATCGCAGAACTTGCACATTCAGGATGACTACTCTCATCATGAATTGTAATAGTCACCAGTAAATCTCACGATAACACCATGTCTGAACCCATATGTCCGACACAAAATCTATTTAGGTTTCTCCTGATCTCTTGTAACACTGGTCCGAGACCCCATAGGCTAATATATTGCCACTTAGAAGTTTCAGTTGATGATTGAACGGATTCATGGTTGACTGTTGACTTGTTTAATTATGATGGTGGTTATCAAAAGAGGATTTGTTGGAAACGATTGTTTACACCTCGGGATCGAATGGATGATGAATTATGTGTATCGGACTTCCGTGTATGGCCATGCTTTCATGCCGTATTACTAGTCAACACGTTCAGAGCGTACGGACAGACAACCTTCTATGATTAGGGGATGAATACGAGGGTGCCGAGGTCTTTCGTGTCACCGATGACCGAGGCGAAGCCGAGGTCATCACCATTATTCAAGTTCATTATTCATGAATACAAGCCATAAATATAACCATTATTCATAAATACAAGCCGGAAGGGTATGGAAAACGATGGGAAAACCACATTTTCCTCCAATTTTTTATGATCAATTCACTATTCTCTCTAACCACCGAGTGACGTCATAATGAGCATAGTCAGGGTAACATAGCCGGATATAGCTGAGCTGAGGCTCCTGATCATTCCTTCACGACATACGGTGTAACCAAATGGTGGTATACAGTTTGTCACTGTTGCGTTACGTTATCACTGTTTAAAATCAAAGCCGATTGAACTCTGTGCCTGACTTGGAACGAAAAACAAGAGAGACTCAAGATTGTTAGGACATTTGAAGATATCCGAAGAGAACACATCATATTACATCCTGGATACTAAGGATCTGGGGGTCGAAGTAGTGTGTTTCCTATGATTTTCTCTCCGTAAAAATGATGGAGCTGGAAAGCTGTGTAGGCCTAGGCTAGGCCCCTACTTCCTAGTCTCTAGTGTGCTGGCTGACGACGTATGCTGTTGCGTTGTACGCTCCAGTGCAATGGGCCGAGTAGCCCTCGAATATTTATTAGCCAGTCTTACGCTACTTTTACTAGGCCTAGGTAAAATGTAATATGTTCCGCCGTTTCACAACCAATGCTGTGATTATCATTTGTATAATCATGGCATCAGGCTAGCTGCAAAGTAATCGGTGCATGTGTAAAACTAACATCTTGAGAAAGGTATAGGCCCCACCTATTTTGATTGAAGCCCTGCAGGTTCATCGTTCATTGCAAGGACGTTTGCATACGTTACACTACGTGTGTGAGTGGGCTCCACAAGTGAGCTGTAACCTGGAGGTGTAGTGCAGTATGTGCGCTGTTTAATGAAGTTTTGTCTCCTATGACGTAGGCAAGGGTTGGGTTTTGGGGGTCAGAACCCCCCATGACCCAAGCTACCAAAAAATCACCACTCAAACACCCTTTTTTCACTGTCCAGTAAATGTTTTGCAGCTGTCATTCAACAAATATTGCAGCAGCATGTGTCCGGGGGCCCACAAATTGCATTAATTTGCCGATAGGGATGGGGGGCCATTTATGAGGGCACACTTGCCTTCGGTCCTGACTGTTCACCCCCCTCCCCCTCCTCCTCAAGACAAATCTCTCAGTATGCTACTGAGATCTGGTGTGTCGGGTGTCATCTAACACCTCTCATGTAGGCTTGATTATTTCAGCCCAGGAGTTTTCACCCTTGGATACGTGTGACCCGTGGGGTAACACAGAGGCTTTCAAGGGGGTACAGAAGCATCCTGGTGAAAATCCGATCCAGTCTCAGTAAGTAGGTGAACGTTGCTGAACGATGTACTGGTAATTAGGCATTGCGAGAGGGCATGTTATAAGGTCAGGTGAAATGCAGACACATGCAATACAAAAATATCTTACCTTTATCACCTTTAGAAGAAAAGGAAGATTTGGGCAGAAAACCGGACAAAATTTGGGCAGAAAACAGGCAGAACTACAGATTTGCCAGAAATTTTCACTGGCTGCCTGAAAATTTGAGCAAATGTCAGATGGATGCGGAACTTTTTTTGCACGCTTCGGGCACTCTGGTTTTTTCGCTCATAACAGTGAAATTCCTGCTAGAATGGGTCCGCCCACCCAAATTAGTGGGGCACATTCACGTAGGGCCATGCAGCACCTGGGGTACACACGCTGCATGCATGGGCACACAGCGCAGGTCACAAATGCAGTAGGGGTAGGCCAGGGTAGAAACGTTTAAAGTTCTGTTCTAGCCTGTCAATTGAAAATCCACCAGCTCGAAGGCCCGCATTGCAAGATGGTTCTTGCATAATCCTGCTACCAAGCTGAAACAATAAATTACATTAGAAAGGCTAATTAACTAACTTGACTCTTTCAGTGCCACCTATTTCTCACATTGGGTGCCTCTCAGCGCCACCTCTTTTTAGATATGAGCCACTCCTGGAGTACTTGTCTTCTGTACCAATTTCAACAAAGAAGATACAGTCCATCTAAAAGTCACAGTACACATAAACTGTTCAGAATCAAATGTTTTTTCCATGGCAGTAGAAGGTATCTTCATCTGTCTACCCCTGCAGTGACACGGCTGTTTTTTCCCCCGATCTTTCAACACAGGATCGATGGGGTTGCCACTTTATGTAAATTTTATCCCAAATTTTCAAATGTAACTCCCTGTTACGCTACATACTGTTTGGAAGATATTTTTGTGATCTTTGTAACTGTGCGGTGGCCATAATAGAGGGGGTGCTTCAATGAATACGAATTTTTGGTCTCTGCACGAAACTGAGATGTTGACTATGGTCATGTTGAAGGCATTGCTGACAAAAGTTGCGGATGGCATTGAAAGATGTGACCTGTGTCTTTAGATCTGATTCGGATCGTGTTCACCCAACACCAGTGCTATACACACAAAATTTCGTCACAATTGGCCTTACGGTTCAAGAGAAATCCTGGTAACAAGGGAGTCTGATATACACACACAACAAAGTGATTGCTAAGTCTCTTCCTCAACTCCATTCAGGAGAGACAAAAGCTCACCTTAGGGGAAAAGAGAGAATTGGTGCAGAAAACAAGCCCAAAATTCGGGCAGAAACCAGGCAAAACTACAAATTTGCCATTTCAGAAGCTTCGCAAATTGTTGAAAATCAAAATTTGCTTAGAAACCCTTCCCCAGTTTTTCCCTCTGGAGAAACCCATATCTTCATTAAATTTTCTGCCAGTTTTGCGCAAAGAAATGCAGCAAATACTAAAATTACAGAATAGAGCTGAACCTTACATATGTTGCTGGTGAAAATATTTGAACTAAGAAATGCAGGGAATACTAAAATTACAGAATTCAACCAAATTGCAAAAATAATATGACTGCACACACCATCCTGCCCCGGCATAGCTGTGACCAGATCTGCAAAGAACCCATATCCGAGTTCATCCCCGCTCGCAAGCCGGGCCCAGAACTCGTTGCCAGGCGTGGAGATGGACAGATCTTCGAGTGCAGATTCATCAGTGATGACGACTAGCACCGAGGTTTCGTTCGTCGGGTCCAGACCAGACCCGATTGTCAGGGTGCTGTTGGGCGCCTGGAAGTCTGTGATGTTGATGTCGAAGATGATGCCAGGTCTCCCGGAGAAGACCCAGGTGGCGTTGGAGTTTACAGCAAGGAAGACCGGATATCCTGGACTGGAGAAGCTGGTGCGGGTGGCCAGGCCGAGTGGGTCTGAAACAAAAATGATAGGAATTAACAGCCTGTGGCTGATAACTATATGAACGTACACAAGTGAGACCATGGAGTGAGAGCATCCCAAAAAATGGATGAAATGGGTAGGTCATCTGATGAGACTGCCAGCAGAATCACCAGTGAGGCGAGCACTAGAAAAAAACCTACGACCTACAAGGATAGATCGACCCAGAAGGAGACCGAAAACGACTTGGTGCAGTAGAGTCAACCAGGATTTGGAAAACATCTGACAAGACCTGCATCTTGGATCCAACACTCACACGTGACAGAAAAAACGTGGAGAGCAATTGTTAAGTGGTAAAGCGCAATGCTGACAAACGGCAGAATAGCGTACCAGACGACAACAACGGTTGATAACTATCATCATGTCCCTGTGACATGAGTAGTGTCTGGGGATATTATAATTTTGAATGTGTTGCTGCCGCTGTCTCCACTGCCAGGGACTTCAGGCATTAGCCCAATGACTCACCAACGCAATGTCCCATTGACACGAAACTTGGCACACATGTCCGTCCTTATGATATCTCAAATGGGTTCGAAAGTGGGTGTTGCTGCGATGCTGGGGACCACTAATTTGCATTTATCTCCATGCAAAATTCTTAGTTTGGGGTATTTGAACAAAACTTGGTGGGAGGGGACTACGGATAGTCCCAACAAATGTGGAGGTCATTTCAAGGTCATCGGAGTTCAAATTTGCATGATATATGTGATTCGTCAAACTCAGTTGGATATGAACGAAACTTGGTAGAAGTAGACTACCTGTGTAATACATACTAACACATAAAAACTCAACTGATATTACGGGACCCATGAGTTTGGATGCCTATTAGGCATTGCCTAACAAAAACTCCAAACTCGCAAATTGCCTGTCCCTCATTTCTCGCTGTTCCAGTCTCTCACGCAGCAAGAAGACAACAGGTATTATTCTCATGGTATGACCTGACCGGGATTTGAACCCGACCTCAGGGGTGGGAAGCTGACCCTCTCACCACTGATATGATGGTTTGTCATTGTAAAGCCCTATGAGAGGGCCGGGTGGGAAGGTAAGTAAACGCTCTCATCACTGATATGATGGTTTGTCATTGTGAAGCCCTATGAAGGGGCCGGGTGGAAAGGTAACGCTCTCACCACTGATATGATGGTTTGTCATTGTAAAGCCCTATGAAGGGGCTGGATGGGAAGGTAATGCTCACACCCCTGATATGATGGTTTGTCATTGTAAAGCCCTATGAAGGGGCCGGGTGGGAAGGTAACGCTCTCACCACTGATATGATGGTTTGTCATTGTAAAGCCCTATGAAGGGGCTGGGTGGGGAGGTAACATTCTCACCACTGATATGTTGGTCTGTCATTGTAAAGCCCTATGAAGGGGCCGGGTGGGAAGGTAACGCTCTCACCACTGATATGATGGTTTGTCATTGTGAAGCCCTATGAAGGGGCTGGGTGGGGAGGTAACGCTCTCAACACTGATATGATGGTTTGTCATCGTAAAGCCCTATGAAGGGGCCGGGTGGGAAGGTAACGCTCTCACCACGGTGACAATGACTCAGTTGTGATAGTATGTCATCGTTAAGCCCTGTGATGGGGCCCAGTGTTCACCAAGAGAGGGGTCGTTTGGGGTCGACCGACCCTGCTTCAATGCTGCTTTAGAGCAGAACAGCCCATCATGGAATACCCTGGTGACCACCCAGAATTTCAGTCCCTCTTTTACTCAAAACTCACCGCATTCCGACTCGTCAGCGCCACTTTCTCCGCAGTCCCAAAAACCATCACAGACCGCTGGTTTGATGATGTAAACGTCATCCTCTGGACACTGAACAAAATCTTCGGGTGAAGAACAAATTAAATGATGATTGAATGATCTAGTACACGTTTTGTTCTGTTCCAGAATTGAATGTAATTTTCAATTGCCATCGTAATAAGTGTATTCCTTCAGTTGATGGAAGTGGTACTTATGTTAAAAACTATTCTATATTGCAGAAACTAATCTTTTGAACATATATGGGAGATTCTATTGGGGCTGAGAAGTATTAGCTCCCTTGGGTTAATTCATTTTGAGGATTGTTAACCACATCACAAGGTTTAATTGTCATGTATTGATTTCTTCTCTCCTGATGCATTTCACGTGCATCAAGAGCAATAAAGAAGAGTGGGGAGAGCAAATCAAATGATGCAGTTTACCTAGATAAGATATGATATTTTCATGAAATAGCTGTTTTTTATTTCAGTCACACTACATAACACTTACAAGCTAATCAGTGGCATATCCAGGAGCGTATCCAGAAATTTTGGAATACGGGGTGCACGCTTGAGTTGAAAGCACTCCATGGTAGAGGAGTCTATACGAGGGGAGGAGGTGTCTCGGTCCCCATTGCACCTTTTTTGTTTTCAGAAGAGGGCTGCCATGTAAAGTAGTGTAATATATAGGCAGAGCTCGAATTCCTTTTTTCATTTTCATTTCGGGTGCTACTTTTGAGGAAAGATCGCCCCCGTAAATTCCATTTTGGGTGCTACTTTCAACATCTTGGATGCTGCTACATATTTCTTGGAAAAAGAGTCTCATTTAATAATTTAGCATAATTTATGCAAATTAGTATGTTATTAACATCTGCTAACCTCGAATGGCCTTCAGCATATTCACAATGCTTATTTCACTGAATGTACAAATTTTCATGCAAATCCGTCGATGTTTGGAATTTAGCACAATTTATGCAAATTTATTTGTCATTGAACTCTGCTGACCACGGAATAGCCTTCAGCATGTTCACAATGTTAAGTTCACCACATATGTACCAATTTTCATGTAGTTCTGCCAACGTTGAGAATTTAGCAGAATAAATGCAAATTTGCATGTTATTAACCTCTGCTGACCACAGAATAGCCTTCAGCATGTTCACAATGTTAAGTTTACTATATGTACCAATTTTCATGTCGTTCTGCCAATGTTGAGAATTTAGCGTTATTCATGCAAATTAGCCAATTAGTGACCTCCCATGACCCCAAGATTATGACATTTTTTCTTTCCGTTCTCCTAACACACACTGTAGAAATGTGACTCATTATGCATTGTCATCATGCTACAAATGGATTGAACAGTGGTACATTTTACAGTAGGTCCCACACAGTGATGACACACAGCACATGCGTGTTCCATGTCATGTGATCTATCTAATAACCCAACTGTGCAGGAGGCTCTCATATGATACAAACATGTTGTGCATGCCCAGGTATGGTAGCGGGACAGTTATACATTCGCAGTCCATTGTTAGCATGTGCATGGTGAGTGGACCACCAAACTTGTTTTCTCCAGATTGCAATTTACATTTATCGCCCATCTTTCTTCGCCCTCTTGAAAATGTCGTTTCGAGGGCTCTCTTGAGCGTTCCAGGGGCGGAATCGCACTCTGCCACCATGTTTTCCGAGCCCTGGTTATATGTAACACTTTTCAAGCTCATTTCATACTATTTTGGTGTTTTCATGGCTGCTAATAGAGGGGGCACACACTGCATCCTCTCTCGATCCCCACAGATGTCTGAGGCAAAGAGTATTCTCTCCTGATGAAGCCCAGACTAGCCCTGATCGAGAACCTGGTGAAAATGGCAAAGTTAATTTCTCCCGCTTTCAGACACATTTTCTTGATGATTTTGGCAGCAGCATTGGCACAAGAATAGGGGCGCTGGGGTTCCGGGCAGGCGATCTGTGATTTTCCCATCTATTTTCTTTCTGACCTCCCTTTCCTACTTCCCACAATCTGTCCACTGGCCTAGCTCCACCACTATCCTGATATTCTCAGGCCGCTGTTATTCCCAGTGGACCCTGTGGAGTAGTTTTCCATGCCCCCATCATCAACCCCCTCCCCTGCAAAGATTATAATTATAAGTGGGGTGGTATTCCCACCACTGCCCTGACATCCTCCTTAGTCCCACTCCAACCCCACTCCCGCCTCCACGAATAAGAAACATTTCCTTTCCACATAACTGATGAATCCCAATGCAAGGTTTAGCGCTGGCTCTCATTTCAGGGTCCAATCATTCAATTTCTGCACATAAATCGACAAAACACTGACACTCCACAAATAAACAGTTTACCACATGGTGCCAATGCCTAACCATCTCATATATAATCAGAACAGAAAATTTCCTACCCTCTTCAGCGAGAGCGATCACATTAGCGGAGATACCGGCAGTGACCACCGTCTCATCTGAGCTGAAGTGGAGGCAGAGGGTGTTGTCCGCTGATAGGATGGGGTCACTCGGGGGGAACCCGGAGAGTTCAGTGGAGTAGTTCTCCCGGCAGTCGGTGCCGCTCCCCACACGCAGGAAGTCATAGCCCTCCTCCGTGTAGAAGAAGACGGGATCGAACACGATCCTCAGCCCCTCCTCGGCCTCGAAGGTCCACAACACGTCTGCCCTGTTCTCGTAGAATAACGGGAAGCGGGGGGTTGCTACAGTGGCTTCCCCCCACCTTGGGAGGGGGTCTGGGGGTGTCAAAGAAAAAAGAACGAGAATGCGACAATGTGTAGTGATTCCTTGCAATAATTGTGTGCTGCTTATATATAGGAAGGATTTGCACCATGAAAGTACATCCAAGACCATCTTTCATTTATCATTTTTATGCCGTTGTTGATTGGCATGAGGGTACATCTCCCATCAGAGGGAGCTTAAGTTTCCCCAGTGCTGTGGTTTTCTTACCCCCTGGCCAGGTTTCATTACCCCCTGGCCAGGTTTCATCACCCCTTGCCAGCTGCCCAGTAATTAGCAACAAAAACACCTCCCTTTCTTGGGAGGCAATCCTGCTCGACAGTGCCTGCGGCAGAAACTGGCACAGCACAGGCACTGAACACACAGCGAGTTTACGTCTTGGGAGAGCGGAGTGCAAGTCAGAGGATCATAAAATATTTTACAGCCTCTGAAGGGAATTTTGAATACCCGAGCTGCGTGAGTGGAATGTTCCATGTATAGGCAGATTCTGGCTGAATTATCAAAATTTCTCATCACACACATGGAGGGGACTCCAATAAATAGAGAAAACCACACTTCAGCCATCTGCATTGCCTAGCTGCGCCACCCCAGGGTCCCATAATCATTGATCACTTCTCACATTAGCAAGGTGGCCTGATAATAAACTGTCTAGGCTGATAATTCCATCACTGTCCATCACTGGGCTACTGACAAGTTCATTGATGTCAATTGTCCTTCTGTAATTTCAATGGTCATTAAAGGCCAAATGGATAATAGATGCTTCAAAACCCCATCACCCAAAATTTGAAGGGTCTAGCATGGTGCCTTGCTGAGATATGTTGATTTAGAACTGAAGAATACCACCATCCTTGTGACGTCATGGGGGGAACAATATGAAGGCCACACATTGACTCAACACACCAAATCATGCAACTTCAAACCTTGAAAGGAGGAAGACAAAAGGCAGGATTCACAATCGAAGAACTTCTTCTCCTCATATCTTGTGAACAATTTGATAAGTTTCTATTTGGATCCCATTCCTAACTAATCCATATGTATATGTTTTGCATTGACTTTGTATCGAGCCGGCACTCGTGGTCCCCCCTTCGACGTCACAAAGCGTGTTGTGTGATAACAGCTACATCTCCTTTTCACACACGTATCCGCTGAAATTTGAATTGCGGTTCAGATCACTTTCAATAGTGTACTATTCCTAAGGCACAATATTAAATGAAGTTATATTTACATGACCTTTGGCCTTTAAAAGGTAAATTTTTTCCTCTGTATCACTGGGAAAGGTGTTCGTTCAATCACCAATTTCCTACTCACACCGTGGTAGACCAAGAAAGACCAGGGCCCATTCCACAAAGAGTCAGGATCGATCTTATACTCGATTGCAATGATAACATACCATACTTATTTGAGCATAGGATCAATCGTAATTCTTTGTGGAATGGATCCCTGGTCTAGTAAGCTACTGAATGCTTCACAAAGACTGGAATCTGAATCCTGCTGCTCCGAGGGATGGTATACCAAGTGTAAGAGCTCTGTGAAAGCAGCCACGGACCGTCTTACTCACTGATGTGGATTCATCCAGACGGGAAACAGGAAGATGTTCCCAGCTGATAATTGGATCCTAGACTCTGCTCAGATTACCAAATTAAACCATCTTGTGTAGCCTTTTGTCAAATCATTCATGGGGAGACAGATCAATCTCTAGAACAGCCCAATATCTCTTGAACCGACTTCCAACTTCAAGTTTGTAAGTACTATGGCTGGATTCAACAGTTACCTCGAAATATATTTCTTTGAACACTGAGGCATAAACGCTCCACTCAAAATTTGTAGCTGCAAGCCGAATATGTCTTTGGACTCATTCATTTTATTGAGACTTCATTTTGGTGACATTGAACAATGCACAGTAAGTTGGTGTTTATTGATATATGTCTGTCTGTGTCAGTCTCTTTGTCTATATATCTGTCTGTCTAAGAATTCCACCTTATTTCAGAATGATGTGAAGGCTGATTATAGACCAGACAGAAATGCAAGAATTTTTCCCTCCGAGAGCAGAGACATGGAAGGTTTTTTGAGCTTACATGATTCCGAATTATAGGAATTTGGTGTTGGAACCACCACCAATAATATTGATATACCAAGCAATGTATTCATGATTTGTTCCCAAAAATGAATTCAACATGAATATGAACATGTTCCTTGGGAATTTGCTGTGAGACCCATGATGCTAACAATGGACAACACCCTGTATACTATGATGCCCAACCTCCAATACCATGAGGGATGCCACAGTCTTTATTGCATATGCCTCATTCAAACAGTTTAGGGTTCCCAGCATTCCACAAGTGATTTTTTGGGGGGGATAAAAAAGTTTTGTGATTTTCCCCTGAGTAAATCTACCCCCAAACACATTACTGAGAGCTTCCGTTGACCAGAGGGACACTCCTAATCACCATGTCCCTAGAGGCCATCATGGTAGGGAGAGTCAACTAGCCTGGCCACGTCCGGGAGTCACAGTCCCCAAGCTGCCATTACATTAGACCTATATTGCCCTCATAGTCTCTAGTGCAGCTGTTGCTGCAGCCCCAACTGTACTGCCTGACCATTGGGATGATTTCTTGTTTGTAAAATGAAGAGTACTATTTTTGTCTCCGTAGGACAAATTCAGACCAACTTTACATTGAATTGGGTCTACACTACCCAACAGTCCGAAATATTCCATAATATTTGCCAGTTAAATCGACCCAGAAAATTTTCGAATGCAGTCAAGAACTTGCCAGGATGCCGCGTGGAGGAAGGTATACCATTACCTGCCAGAGTTGAAAGCCGCAGCTGTTTGTGCCAGATGATATACAAGTATTTTTTGGCCAAGAAATTGTCAGTTCACTCAACGGGCATATTTAGTCATGACTCACCTGTTTTCTTGGTCGATGGCCCATCCCATACTAACACAGCGCCACCCTCTATCTGGCCTCTCAGTCCAGTTCTGGCAATTTTTACCATATCTCAATTGGCCACCCCATCCGCCTCGCTATCTCCAGAATAAATTTTTACAGTCACGATTCTGGCAAAGTTATAAATAAATTCTAAATTCTAGGAGATAGTTAGGATGTTCTAATGCTTAGAACATGATGCAGACACATATCACTCACAGGAAAATTATCTGAAATTCTGGAGTGGCAACAGGGTTTCTCTGGAGTGGCATTGACAGGGTTGTCAACAAGCCTGTCATTGTCAGACAGGGTGATTGACATGGGCATGACTGGGTTTTTGACAGGGTCATGCAGTCTCTGGGTTGGAACCTTGTCAATAACAGGGTCACACCTGTCACAAACCCAGTTGTGGCCATGGCTCTAAACCCTGTCAGTCATTTGTTTCACTCAGTTGGTTTTTCGACAGGGTCCATCGTCAGATATGATCTTGACAGGGGTAACAAAGAGCGACAGGGGTAACTCCAGTCCATACCTCCTTGTGACCATGACTTGACTAACCCAGATAGATGTAGGTGTCATGGCAGTAATTTTCTGGGTCACTCAACCTTGTTTCATCCCAGGTCCGAGGTGGGGGACCCCTGCTAAACCCTGGGACAGCCCTGGCGACACCCTGGGATTTCTGACAACTTTTTTGTAAGATTGCATGATTCAACATTCTGAGATGAAAATCTCATCTTTTTGTCATTGTTCAAATTCCCTGAGTCTTCCCTGATAATACTCTTAATTGAAGAGGCAACATTGTCTCCCAACGCCCATCTGCTTGACATCACAACAAAACGAATTTTGTATTGACATGTCATAGTGATATACCACAATCGATATATCAAGTTGCGGTATAATTTTGTTTTTGTTATGTGCAACGCCATGGCTCATTCAAATGCTGCCATGGCTTCTTTGACAGTTGCCACAAGACGATATTACCTCTTTAATTGCCCTAAATTTGGAATGGCTTGAAATGATGAAGTAATTTTCACTTTTTTTCCTCCTGAAATATGTCATGCTAAGAGACAGAAAATGCAGGGATGTGACGATTGCTCCAGAGGGTTGCCTATTTGACTTACCGCAGTCAACTTCGTCGCTACCATCAAGGCAGTTCCATTGGCCGTCGCAAATGAAGTCTGGATGGATGAGGTTGCCCTTTGAACATGCAAATATGTCTACATAGAGAAGAAACAGATGTTGGAAACATATTCAGAACATTACTCACAACTAAAAAATATGTTCACCTACGTTTGCTTTCGGCACAACAATTTAACTCTGTTTTTTCCCAAACTGCTACTGGTAGTGCTATCAATCTCGATAAATTGTGCCTTACTATGTCACTGACCTCAGAAATGGCCTTTTTAAACTCAGTCCTGCTAATGTTAACATCTCCATGCTATTCTTGGTTGCCTCCTAACATAGTGACAATCAGCACACCATGGCTCTGAATCCCCCCTCCATGAGAAAATGCTGACCACACATTTTGCTTCAGGGCAATATTCTACAGATAGCATTGACCCCTGACATGCCCCCCTCATTAACCTGTGAACAGGCCGCGCACACAACCTCTCTGTTCACCTGAAGGTTGAATCGTGTTCACGCTACCAGCTTGTGAAAGCAGCTCTCTCACGAATCGTTGGGGGGATTTTCCCCCTCCCTAAGAGATTTTTTCATTATTCTCTTTTATTCATTTTTTTTTGGGGGGGGGATGCTGGATTTCATCAGTTCCTTAATAGTACCACTGATGCTCAACTGTCACTCGCTAATGCATAAGACCAGTGCAACATCATTTTATGAAGAAGTTTCAATTCACGTTCAATTTTAGAAATTCCAAATCGTTCGATTTCCAAATCCTCTCAAATTGTCAAGGATCCCCCCCCCCAATAAAAAAAATGTGGAACCACCCCCCCAAAAAAGTGTGTGCATAGTGCAGACACCTTCCACAACACGGAGGGGAGGGGGGAGATATTGTTGGAGGGGTGGGATTGAGCTCTTGACATAACGAAAGGGTGCCTCGCTCGCACTTTTGGCAAATACAGTAAGTCCATGGGGCCCTCTGAGTGAATGTCTTGTTTATATTTAATTATGAGCCAAGGAAGGATGTCGAACATGGGAGGTTTCTCTTCGTAGCAAGTCGTGCCAAGAATAGCTTCAAAACCTAACATGTTTCACCCGCAGGCAAGGCAGGCTCATGATCACTGCCATGGTGAACATTTGATTGATAGCATGTGACAGACTTTTCCACATATCATTCCATGTGAATTTAGGATGTACTTCTTCATGACAACTCGCACTATATTTCAGGATACATATGACATGCGTAGTTGCTTACACTACCCAAAGTTTAGTTAGGTTTCAGCAGGTTTCATGCAAGGGCTCTCAGAATTTCATGAAAACAGCTTTTCCCTGATTTTCAAATCTGGTCTATCCCGGGAGATATTTCAGTCACATGACACGCTCAGACCATGGCAGGGATATGATACAACACATCATTCAAACAGGCGCAGTTCTAGAGTCAATATTCTAGTGGG
>JAODTT010166548.1:0-20001 GCA_025400115.1 Pentamera pediparva
TCGAAGTTCTGCCCTTGGTCTCGGTCTCGGTCTCGGTCTCGCTACCCCCTGGTCTCGGTCTCGGTCTCGGATGAGCTAGTCTCGACTACAACACTGACCATTACGTACTGTCAATCAAATAGTAAATCAGCCAGAGAGCTTTCATGTACCTGCGATAGTATACAACTCGCTCAATGCACTGCACAAATCTGCCTGTGTCTGTCTGCTTCCCCTCTGTCCACTCATGAAAAGGAGGAAAAAGGTGTAAGTTCAAACATTTCACTCATCTAGTCTTAAATATGACTGCTTCAGGAAATTAGGAAGAGAAACAATGCAAGTAGGCACGCATAATCAACCCATTGCGGAATAAGCTGTTTTTTTAATTCTCCTGACCATTGATCATCATGATCAGTGTTCAAATAGTTTCATTCTTGTGTAGGGCTCGTCGATATTGTTTATCCGTCAACTGGAATTACCACAAACATATAATTACATAAACGTGGAGTGTAGAGGGGGGTGTTTAGGACAGGGGGGTTTAGAACAAACCACCCACCACTCGATTAACAGTACAAATTTGTTTTCTTCTGAGGTTGACATTCTATATACCTTAAGGCAGGGAATCACTCAGTTCACAACCCTTGCTTTTTTATTCCTGGCCAGAAGCCGGAGGAATCCATGCAATCACGCAGATTCGTATGTGTGTATGTGCGTGCACAGGTGGAGCTTCTTTGGGGAACGATAACTAGAGAACGCGAGCATCAATTGAGTTCGAAGTATACAGTTTGGTGTCAAATATGGAGAGGGAGGACCCTATAGTTTTTGGTATAATTGAAGGTCACAGTTAACCCGGAACGATTTTTCATTTTTTTCAAAATTGAACAATGTAAAATAGGTTAGGATTCATGCTGAACCATCATACGAATAATACTAATTCTAGGTCCTTCGATGTTGCCAGACTGTAATTTCTCCTCGACACACACCAAAATCTGCCATGTACTGTTGTGCTGACAAGCCAAAATGAGTACATAATGGATATGAACGGGCAACACCATTACAAAGCAGGCAGCGCAGGCGACCTATGGCGGAGACCGCGGAGTACGATACGAGCTGGGTACGAGTACGGCTGGGTAAATTAACATTTTATTCGTTCTTCCCAGTGATAGAGATATTATATTAACAATCAACTGCACTAATCAGACCGACAATTCCATCGACAATTTCACTCAGATAAAATGCTTGAATTCGCTCCAGAATATTCAATTCACGCGTGAGTGTCGATCTACTTTTGATGGTAGGTCTAGGCCTATTTGACGAATTGTGCGAAGTAGGTCAAATACCGCGTAGGCAATGTCGATGTACTTCCTGGCCTTCTCTGATACTATAGCCTATACTAGGCCTAATCTCCTATTATAGCGATTTAAGTAATATGGATCTATGGAAGTATGAAAGCAAATATTGAATGACCATTTTCTGACCTTCCAAATCTAGCAATTGTTAAGTGTGTAAGCCCCCTATACCAGTTGTGCGGAATTATGTAGGGTGCATGGTCACTCGTTTTCAACCAAGTCTGCTTCTGGATCTAGTTGTCGGCAAAAAATCCCGAGGGTCACATCACGCCAACTTTCGAAACAACACTAGAAACACTTTTCGGGTCTGAAACTGGGGAACTTCCTAATCTCAGTTTTGAGAAACCTTGGGGGGTATGATCGAGCGGTAACTACATTTGCATGGAGACGATTCCATTCCGCAGCCGTAGATGGGAAGCCACATATTTTTCCATGTAGTTTTTTTTTTCTTAGTAAAACTCAGGCTGACTGCGTTTTCTAGGCCCTAACTAATGAATGATACTAGGCCTAGACTACTTAGAAGTTAGCGAGCCCAGGGTCTAGGCCAGTCGCACAGACATCCCCTACGTTATCGTACATTATTATTTTTCAGTATTATTACTATATACCGTAACGTAGGGAATGTCTGCGGCTAGGAGTGAATAAATAAAAAAGTTCGACAGTGTAGGGTTGTACTTTAGGCAGATCATGATGTGGCTGTGACACTAATTCCTGTAGGCTAGGCCTAGCCTAGGCCTACAATTTGACGATAATGATTATATAGAAGGGGTGCTCATGTCGATGATGCTCATATGATTTATAGCTTTCGACTGCATAGTTATATTTCCTCTGTCATCAGATACTAGATGTTTAATAATGTCCAGTTCCTGTTCGACTTCTCAATGTTATCGGTGATTCTGTCATGGTTCCATTCCCTATTGTGACCATGTACGTAACCATGGTGCGATATTGGATGAACATATAACAACGGATAGACTATTGGATATCAGTAACATTTGAAAGACTGGTTCCTACTGCTTTTATGCTTTGGATAGTAGTACAATTAGACTGAATAGGTCTTCTGAAACTATTGACATTTCAGTTCATTCGTTCATTTACACCCACTAGATCTATCACAATAGTTCGTTTCATGATACACCATTATATGTGTGTATGTAGGCCTATTCAGAAATTGCAAGGGCTGCAGCATAGCTCGGCTGAAGTTCCGGAATTGTCTGCCTATTCCATGTTGTTCATACCTCCCACCTGATGACACACTTTTCATCGACGTTAATGCACATACTTACTACATTTATAGTGTTCTACAATCATAGAGATTTCTGATTGCTGCATATTCAATTATAAGGTGCTTTCTTTGGTAAACTCACTCATTCATTTACCATGAGGTCATTTTGTTTCATATAAGTTCTTAAAGAAACGTCAATTTTGTTGAGATTCAATGAGCCTAAATATAATTTTCGAGGAAATACAGCTTCGATACTAATGGAATGAATTTAATTCACTTCTAATTTTTCGATACTGATGACTATTTGCATACGTGTTAGTTGTTTTGGAGCATTTCAATTTTGTTTACGCTTCAAATAGTGTGTTATTCCGGGGCCTCGGGGAAGTTGAGCTCCTACGCTGACCGACTTACCCGCTTCTGAAGGTTCAAATAAAAATAGACTCACGGGAGAGCAAACGTTGCAGTGGATAGATGCCTTGTGACCCTCAAAGCCGATCAATTCTTCTGTGCTGCTCCGCTGTGATAGGACGGCATGTAACCAATCACATCCGAGCACGTGTTCAACCCATTTCTGGCGAGCGCCCAACAATGTCGATAATATCCTGCATACAGATATAAGAACACATCTCCTCCATATAGCAGTTAAACAGCTTGTAGGCATCAAGACGATATACCTACAACAAACTTGCACAGCAGCACAGCAGGAGGATCGAACTTCTGAAGTCATGGCAGGTAAGCTTGCATCTGTATTTTGAAAATACCTTGAAGCTATCAAATATTGGGTTCGCAATATCGGGAGGTGTTTGCCATCTGGTTCACTTTTCATCATTCATTTTCTATTCCCTACTTGTTATGGGAGAACTTGTCCAGTTTGTTTTATTTGATGTCATGCGACCAACCTACAATTATCCATCGAGTGTTCGAATACTGCTGCAGAATCATGCTTCGAAAAACGACTGTTTAAGGTTCCGGTTATGTTACCTATATATAGTATATCCCACAGTTACATCTAACATCAACTGTTAACATCGAGAACAATGTCCACTAAATGCACGATTATCATTTGGCAAATGGCAGTCTGCCTGAATATTTTATGCAACAGAAACGATTAAGTAACATCATATTTTACGTTTTACGTTTTACTCTGGGAACTCACATGGTAGCAACTGTCATGCAACACGTTACATGAATTTGTTCTGTACCACTCATATAACGAGAGTGCATCGGTTCCGTAACAGTTTGAGTCAAATGTTTTGGATATAGATAATGATGCAGATACGTTACAGTCGCATTTCCAGATGTTATTCATGTCAGCAATTCTGTAGTAGTAACATATATTAAGTTACATAGCGTCTCGTGGGACAGTTGCGACCCTATAGGTCCACAGAGTTGCATTACTAATGCCATAAAATACAATATAACGGATAACTTCATTTTACGTATCATGTTTGTCGGGATATAGTCGACTGCTGAATTTGGCAAGACAGAACTTTAATGTTTCAGTTATATTTTATTTCGCATAAAATGACCACGTGGTACTGAAATTAATAGGGTTTTCATAATTCCTGATGAACAGTACTTCCAGAGTCTCGCTGATGGCGCTTTGTTGTAGTCTATACTCTATACTTTCATTCACTCTTCCTTCACTCCTCACGACAGACCAGACATTCTCATCCCGCATTACATTACTTTATACAGGGTGCAGAGGCGATATCGATGTGGGAGACCGGGCAAGATAGCCCTGCAACGTTTCACTCAGACGAATAACTTATTCATTTTGAAAACATAAGATATATTCATTAAAATATTCAGATTCAACATTTTTCACCCCCTAAATCCGACAGGATATTACGCGTGTCTGGTTGTTGCGGCGTGTTTGGCAGTGATGGCAGCTGGGGAGGAACTAGACAAGAAATGTTTCAGCCACCCCAGGGAAATGTGCTGGTCAGTATACTAATAGACATAATGACATAAATGTTGAAGGATCGATAGGTGGATGAGTTGGTGGGAAACATAGGCTGCCGTGTGAACAGATAGGTTCATGTGGATCGACAAAAAAAGTAAATATTCAGACAGCGGCGCCCCATGAACTTTTTTCTCAATTCTAGGCCACTTGTTTTTTCCCCTACGCCAATGGTTACGCGGTGCTCCGCGCCCACAATTCTTCTGACTGCGTCGTTGATATGTTCCGGCTGGGGCTCGAACCCTGATCATCTGGCAGCAAATCGGGGACTAGGAAATATAGCAAATCAACGAGAGAAAACAAGTATGTAATGATAATAATAATAATATCAATAATGGAGATTTGTAGGGCGCACATATCCACCCTGACGAGTGCTCAAGGCGCGGAAGAGAGAAAGAAAGACGGTAGAAGAACAGTCAATAAAAAATTACGGGAGGCCTGACCCATGAGATGAGTTTTCAGAAGTTGTTTGTACTAATCAGAAGGAGTCAATACGTCGACATGAGGACAAACAACCTATTATTATCATTATTGTTATGTTATTATTATTATTGATTCCTCGACGAGGTCATGCTGAGGAACCTATGCAGGCATGGCAGTTTGTGTGTATGTGCGTATGCATGTGTGTATGTGCGTGTGTGACGCCTGGCTTGTTAACACGATAACTCGACCACACCTGGATGGATGAAGCTCATACTTGGTATGTGGATTCCCTCATGATGAGTACATGATCCCCATTGTTTCGGGGCCAGGTCGAAGGTCATCTGAGGTTAACGTCTGAAAATGTGGTTAATTAGTACGACAATTCCATAATGCTTGGTCCGATAGAAGTTTTGTGTGTGGCTCTCTCATGGGGAGTACAAGAACCCTATCGTTTTTAGTGTCGACTGGTGTCATTCTTCGTGGAAAATGGATTTTTTTCATTTTCTGGCCAATATGGGGTTGTTAACATGATGACTCGACCCCAATGTCCCACCTGGGTGGATAAAGCTCCTGTTCGGTAAGTAGGCTCCCCATTATGATCACATGATCCCTATTGCTGTTGGATAAGGTAAGAGTTCAACAGCTCATAGTCTGGAAACTTTGTTAACATTAGTCCACGATGCTTTCTCCCATCTAATTGGAATTTCAAGTTAACGGACGTCAAGGCAGTCGAAGAATCACTAAGCCAATTGGCTGTCTGCTTGTTATTATTATTATTGATAATGAAAATACAGAACTGTTCGATTAGAAACGTTTAGTTATTGTCAATTGGTACATTACAACAAAATATAGACACGACAGATATAGCCACCATATGGGTAGATAAAGTTCCATCTTATAAACAATATACCAGATTCGGGTTCGTATTTCAAGACATCTTTACTCATTTCTAGTGTGAATTTGACTGCGTATTATTCCATTAAAACAACTTTAACACCCAACAGCCCACAAGTCGAATTAAGTTTATGTGATGTACGCGTATATATACCCTATGCATACCACAGAAATTATTTTCGAGAATGTTGAAGGCAAGGCACGAGATCAAGTGAAAGGGTTATCTCATATAAAAAAGCGGGTTCAGATTTATCGTTGATGGACCCATTTTCGATTTTTCCTGTGGCCACGACGAGGATGGTTGGTATGTCTGGAGGCTATAGGAGTAATTTGAATTCATTATATCGCAATTGATCACATTTGCAACAGCCATTCGATACAGGGGATCGTACCTAGTGAGGTTAACACCCATTCCTACAACATCAATGAGTGTTCATCTTATTATCCTATCGTTGGTATTGGCCAACTGAATATATAAACGCCATTTCCATTTCTTTGCAGATTTCGAACAGACGGCTCGGGAAGATGAGGATTTTCAATAATGGTCAACAGGTGTATTTCAATTGTTTCGAGTAACATAAATCATGCAAACAGGTTCTGAAAAATGGTGGAGGGCTTGAAAGAACAACTACTTCGCGCTTATCGCAAAAATGTCAACTGATAATGTGTTATAACAAATTGATGGTAGCAGATTAACACACGAACACAAATCCGGAATAAACAGGAGAAATATATCATGCAGACATCACTTCGTTTTTCAGTATTTGAAAGATCATCTGCCTTTCTAATGAACGGCGATCTGTGTAAAATGTGATAGCGGCTGTTTCACCATAAGTTTATATACGCACACACATCCCCGGCTCATCGAGGACATACGGGAGTAGGCTGTTCAGGGTATAGAACTCCACTCGATTGTTGCAGATTCAGGAAGCTATTTGAGGTTCAGAAAGCAAACCTTTGAATGTGCTCCAGCAATAACTCGCCGTCTACTAGCATCTACTTGGTCTCTAGGTTCCGATCACTTTCTTGGGACCTGTAGGAGTGGAAGATACATGACCAACGTGACAGCTTACAGCCGACCGAGGAGACCTATTGCAAGAACTCCGGAAAAACTCCACAAATTCACCGCATGACTGCGAACTACACTCTGAACAAAATCTAGTCAAATTGACTAGAATACATATCAAATGGGCCACGAATAGAAGATATTCAAATATTTTATCAGATGCTATTCATATATGACTATTTTCTGCTCGAAACTGACAAGTTTCTCTTCAAAATTGAATAGAATCCAGTCAAATATTTGACTAGATTCTAATATTTGCCCATTTGATATGTATGTTAGGTTGCAGGACTGCAGGAAGCTGACACCAAGGACTCGTCCTTCACAACTGCAAGTACAGCCACCTATTGAAAATGCCGCTTGATGCTTGCTGGAATCAAACTCGAGATCTCTTAATTGCTTGCGAAGCGTCACTGGTACAGCTTTGCCACTCTTCCTCCTAATTTTCTTCAGGGAATGAATTTCGGTTAGGATAGTTGACCGAATCAACCTCTCCCATTGAGTAGACAGGTTTCCCTGAGTGTGGTATAATCTATTGTACTTCCTTACTGAAATGTGAACCGGGTTGTCTTCGGCTATATAAAACCCAGTCACAACTAACTCACTTCGCTGCATTTTGGGTTCCCACTAGCGGTGTACGAGCAGCGTGTCTGGTTGGCACCAGCGTGTCTGGTTGGGTGGTTGTACCACAGGGCCGTCCACGTATACTCTGAATTGCTCAGACGAACGGACACGGTACCTATGAGGTATTGATCCTGTGTATGCATGGTTGATGTCTCGACATGTCGTAAAGGCGACAGGTAGATACAGCTAAAGTGTCGTCCCGACATGTGTGAGTGAGTGTAGGTGAGCTCACCAGGTGACATTTGCTATCATCAGGTTAAATCGAACTATAGTCAATCCAATATTACCTAATGTATGATGAGAGCTTGGAACGTCAGGAGAGATCAGGAACAACATTTTGTGCGCATTTCATTTACAGATTACAGTTCGAATAATATCCTGTTCCGATCCACCGCAATGAATCAGATTTAGATCGAGTTCAACGTCCTAATTCATGGATCCGTTTAGTTTGACGAGAGATGCTGCACTCGTGTACAGTATGCCGGGGAGTGGATAGACACCGGCTTATTCCCGTCTTCCCTCTTCGGAAATGAATGAACGCGTCAAGAACGCAATTATTTAATGTCCGTTGTAAACAGAATATATACACAAACCTTGAGACTTGCGAGAGCATGGTAGATGTAAAATTGAGAATCGATAGAACTTGGAATTGCGAGCCAAAACGGCAGAGGTTCACAAAATTGCATGTTTCCAACAAGTTTTACCAGAAACCTCCATCACCCAATGTACCAATCATCCAAGGCGTCCCCATGCGGGAAGGAGGACATTGACATTGACATTGGACTAAGAACAAATTATGAAACACTTGCAGAGAGAGAACAAACAAGAGCGCAACATGACGTAATGCTTCCTTGCCTCAATCTCAACCGGTTGATTACTGCTATCTCCAAAGTATCATTGTCGTATTTGCTGACATTGTCCTACATATTATCGGAAGAGTGGCAGAGCAATATTAGTGACGCTTCGCATCCAAACATTCCGAGATTGACTACAGAATACACCGCGGCGCTCCCCCAAGGTGGCTGAACTTGCAGTTGCGAAGGGCGAGGTCTTATTCGTCATTTCCTGGCTCCATTATAATGCAGTGGACTTGCGGGATTCTGTTTTTTAGGATATTTGCAATAACTCACGTCGGTCAGCTGTGAGCAGTAACGTCAGACATGAATCTTCCGCTCATCCACGGTTCAGATGGAGTGGTCGGTTCACTGATCGTTCGTCGGACGAGGACGTAGAATGGCGAACCCGGGAGCAGGTTGCGATTAGTAGCACCCCTGCCTCAATATCATCTGCACACTAGTCGGGAAGAGAAGGCGAGTTATCGCCGGTGGTCATCTATGATCAAATTGGTCAGAATTCCTCGATGATCCTCAACAGTTCCCTGAACCCGGAGCAATCAAATCAAATCGGATCAAATCATATACTACTGACCTTGACCTGACCCGATGACAATGAGAAGCATGTTCTCCATATGGTCAACCTGTGAAACAGGCATGATTCCTCTACACTATTGCATCCAATAATAATTACATTGGCACTGAAAACAACAGGGACCATCTACTCACTATGAACATTCATCACCCAAGTGTAGGAGCAATATCTCCTTCCGTCTCCCACTTATCATGTTCACGAGATTTATTCAGTACAACCACTTGGAGCCCCGCCCTTCATGAATATTGATGTTGACCAAAAATACACCACCATAGTTGACGCTGAAACTACTCATCAATGTCACTAAAACGAGACGAAATTCAGATCTACGGTTCGGAAGATATTGGCATTTGAGTGTTTTGCTTTCAAGTCCTGCCACTAATGATTAGTATAGGGACCAGCACCAAAAACTACAAGGAACTGTCTACTTCTCATGGGTCATCTATTACCCATGTATGAGAGTGACTAGACATTGCGTAATTGACTTACAGTGGCTACAACATTCATATCGAGGAGTGTCGGGCGATATTATGGTTTGGGGTGTGTAGCCGCCGTCCCAGCCGCCGCCGCCGCCGCAATGCTGTGGGCCGCACTACAGTTGGTCTCGAACAAGTTAGAGGTCATTCCAAGGGCAAGGGAGGTCAAATTAACGTCAATTTTGCGATTTTCTAAACTTTGGTTCTCGACCAAAGTGGAGTGCATTATGAGGTCATCGGGGGTCAAATTGGAGGTAATTTATTGGAAAACTTCGAGGGATGTTTTTCTGCCAATTTCGAGTCGAACCCATTTTCTGCCTACCCGACCTGAATTCCCTCTCATATCAAATGAGTTTGAAACTGTCTCCCTCTGATTGTTCAAATGGGGTGATATACACGTGGGCGGTTCTCCCGCCTGCACATGTTTAGTTTTCCAGTGGAACTAACTGCCCCCTATGAATAGTATGGAGGAACAGCAACACAATACGATAGTTCAAGGTTAGTACATAACTCCTTGCCGATGTTCGTGATCAAGGCGAGCCCCCTAGATGGAGGAAGTCACCTGTAATCAAGCCTGGAGAGGATTAGACTTCCATGCCCAAGACGAACTGTATGATGAACAATCGAACTGCTCTCATACCGGCTAGGTCGTCGCCCGTTGTAAAGGAACGCGCCTCACAGCCTCCGGTTCCTCGATGACATTGATGGACTTGTTGGTAATGAGGACGAGCGTGCCAACCTTGTGAGTTGTCCAGACGAAACATCAAAGAGATATGGCATGGAGATCAATGCAAGTAGGACTGAACTTATGACGAACAGCACAACTCCACTCACAAGGAACATCGTGGCCGTTGTTCGAAACCTGGAGACGGTACAACAGTACAAGTATCTCGGAGCCATCATTAACTTAGATGGCTGAAAGGCGGAAATCCTGGCCAGAGCCGCACAGACAATAGCAGCCCTAGCGAAGCTCAAGCCAATCTGAAATGACAGAATCTTCTCCCTCGAGTCCAAGCTGAAAATCCTACATTCACCTGTACTGTCAATTTTCCTGTCCCCATGTGAGTCATGGATTCTTACAGCTGTGCTGCAAAAGAAGATTCAAGCAGTGGGTATGAGGTGTATAAGAGGAGTCCTCAGTATCTCATACTCTGTCCACATCACAAATGAGGCGATACGCAGATCCGTCATACAACACATCCCCAACTATTATGAACCTACTGAGCATTTTCAAGAAAAGAAACTGAGATTGTACGGGCATGTGACGAGATCTGACGGGCTGTCGGAGACGTTCCTCCAAGGTACTGTGCAGGGGGAAAAAGAGACGGGCAGACAGAGGAAGCGATGGGCTGACAACATCAAAGATTGAACCGGCAAAAGCTTTGCCACAACCCAGGCCCATGCACACGATCCACAGGAGTGGAAGCGGCTGTTGAGTTCATCATTGCTGCCCCCCTACGACCCTGGTGGTCTACGGGACCAGTGAGCAGTGAGTAAGCATATGAACACACCCACGTGTTTCCTTGCATGTTATTGTCCTGCCCATCATTTTATGCTCCCTCTGTGGGTTAGAAGGTATAGGCTATACCCAAGATACAGTACCGACTACTTTTGTATGTCAAAATTCATTTGTTCGATAGGTTATTTCATTTGATTTTTTTTGCAGCCGTCACCTGTCTCTCCTATCTTCGATAACATAGGCTAAGTTTGTGTCAACTACGAACTTACTGAAAAAGTTTATCGTCCATATAAAATAGCAGAGCATACTTAGCCCAAGATTGATCCCTGTACAACTGAGTTGGTTACATCCATGCAACCTAATGATATATACATGTTTCCATTTTCCATACAAATACGATTTACAGCAGTTGCTGATTTTTCCAACCCCCAAAATGCTTCAAAACCTTCTGTTATCTGTTCGAGGTTGGGCCAAAATTCGAACCAAATTGACTGGACTGAAACTGAACGCTAAAAAGAAGAGAATACGAGAGAAGAATGAATTTTTTGGTTGGATGTGCAATTGATGCGACATTGTCAGTTGTTAAATGTGAGAGTGTTTGGATACATGAACGTAATTGTATTTTCATGAGAACGGGTCTAGCCGAGAGAGGGTGAGCGATCGATAGCGAGTTAAAACGGGTATTGGTTCATTCATTTAGGCAACACAAGTAATAATTATAATAATCATACATTTGTTTAGCGCTCATTTCTACAGACACTGCATTCAGTGGTGCTTAACAATAACACACACCCACAACCAGACACAACCGCAAAAGGACCTAATGATAGGCAGTAGAAAAGAGATGAGTTTTTAGTTCGCTCCTAAAAGTGGTGAAAGAAGTACAAACCTTAATTGACATTGGAAGTTTGTTTCATTCCCTTGAACCAGACACAGGAAAGGCGCAGTCGCCAACCGTTATCGTCCTAGTTCTAGGCACAGTGGAGACGGGGCCAGACCTAAGAGAATATCCAATGGTGCTGCTTATGAAATATTTAGCCAGAAACAGAGGGGCCGTGCCATGAACACATTTGGAAGATAGGCAAAGCAACCCTAAAGATTCTGTACCGAACAGGAAGCCAATGAAGCTCTTTCAAACACTGCGAGGCGCTGTCGAGCCTCTGCCTAATCAAGATAAGCTTAGCTGCAAAATGCTGAACTCTTTGCATCCTGGAGATATACAGAAGAGTACAACAATAATCGATATGTGACATAACAATAACATTTACCAACTGTTCAAGAGACTTCCTATCTGGATGGGTGCATAGAGCATTATCACGGTGCAAATTGAACATAGCAAATTTACATTTCTCTGTGATATGCTTATCGGAAGAAACAACATTATCACTCATACTCCCAAATATTTTATCCCGGCAGATTCTGTGATGCGATTAGCGTTAATATTGGTACCATCCACGGTACATTTTCTGTGGTTGGTTTTACTAGCAGACTTGATATACTCAGTTTTAGTATTGTTCAATTTCAGCCAGTTTTGGTTCATCCAGTCAGAGTTAACCTCGCCGCAGTCTTCCAGAGCCCCAATACACAGACCTCCATCTTCGGGATTACACGGCTTGAACGAACAATAGTATAAGTGATCATCGGCATAACCAATTATATCGATGGGTATTTTCCATTGTCGCTTACTGCAAGCGGTACACGCAGCAATCGACGCCAACAGAGACGACCCAATAGTTCTCAGGAACTGTCTCACTGCGGACAGGAACTTATTCTCGAGAGAGGAGCTCATGAAAAATAGCAGTGTGGGACCTTCCGCCCCTGGTTAGCACGGAGGTCGTGTGCGCAGCATGCCCCTAGTACAACAGTCAACAGGGCATACACTGAGGCCTTAACCATCCAAATCGGAGTATATTCACCACACACTGTAGTTCATCAATATGGGAGTAAAACTGAGATTCTTAAGAAAATTACGCAACCAAATCAATATAGATGCGGAAGTCATGAGCCGATTCACATTTATGACATGAGTATAAGCCTGAGATCGAATCGGAGCAATTCGATTCCGGTTACAGTATATCGTCAATATATGATATGTTAATGCAATATTGATCCCGACATACCGTTTGACGGATTCTCGTCCTGACGTCATATTGCCTTTAAAGCAATTTGGACGATAATTATGGATATATTGATGATGAAAAAGCCACCATGCGTGAAGTAGACAGATTGGTGATTGTTTTTCATTGGAAAAATCCTCAAAATGAGTCCACATATTGTATATAAGCATTGACCCAATTGCGTGATGTGCAAAAACTCCTTTGAAAATCATAAAATAGTATAAATAAATTACCTTCCATGCATGAACATCCGTCAGAGTTTGTTGTGTCTCTAATTCACCATCCATGTCTTCCAATGCTCAAACAAACGTACACAATGGTGACCTGATGTTCAACGACTTTGGAGAGAGCTTAGTTAGTAGAAGAGCGAGGTTGGGCGCATATTCTAGATGTGTTATCATCTGGCTCTGAAGCATTATTTTCTATTTAGGTCACACAAAAGCTTCTTCACACCCTGTTTCTCTACCGTAATAACTGGCATGTCCGGGATGTTGAACAAGGGCATGATTGGAAACAAATAGATAAGTTGATTGTTCAGAACACTAGCATTTCCCTTAGCCAAGTTTGTTCCAGTGCCAGTGAGGCAATTACAGTTAGAACTGTGAATATTTCGTTCCTAACAGATTTGATGAAATTTCTGTTGCTTTCTAATTAGCTGCCATCAATGTCATCATGGATAAACTCTTTCCGTTTTCCTACACTCTGAAAACGCTCTGGTCAAATTGATCCGAAGACGGATCAAATGGGCACCAAGCCAGAAAAAGTAAAATAGTGGACTAGATAGGTTAATGTCTAGCAGAAAATGATTAGAATGAGCCGACAATCATAATATAATTGGACCGTTTCATTGCGACCAGAGCGTTCTTAGGGTGTAATGTCCCTGTCAGTAAATATGCGTAGACCCCTAACGTTTCCAGGGAGCGGCCACGTTCGATGGAATTGTTAATACATGGAGGGTTACGTTACAAAGAGAGAAAATAATCTTAGAGGGTATGAATGGAAACACGGCATGGTACTGACAGATTTGATTAGACTGTTCAGATCAGAATTCAGTTCGTCACAGATTTAGATTTCATGTATTCCGGAGTAAGTTGGGTTAGTTGTTGAATGCCTTAATTTATGCATTTATGTCCCCTCTTATACAGGACGAGCTATTCGGTGTTTTACTGGAATATCCATGAAAACTATTTGGTGACTGAAACATCTCCATTCACCAAAAAGGATGGGGAATTTGCATAGAATATTGTCGAGTCTGGTACGTTCCTTTAATTGTTAATGCATGTGATGGTTCGGGCTATGTCTATCAATACGTTGCTGAGAGCAGCATGTGACCCGCCTGCCCTGAATGTGAAGTTATCTCAATCTACATCTGGGAGATTAAAATCTCCTAAATTGATACCCGTGGTGGAATATGACTGATGGCTGATTCTAGTTGGGTTATTTAGTCAACACCAGTTGTTGTGGACGATGAAAAACACCAACACAATGCACGTAACATGTACGATGATCCATAAGATCTGACAGTCCTTTGCAAGGTCCTGGTTTTCATTGACAATGAGATCGTCTTTGAGAGCAATGCAAACACCCCATGTGAGTCATCTTACTCTCCGGCTTACATGGAAGGGAGATTTCACCATTAACAATGCTGTTATTCAACCATGACTCGGTGACTGTGTGATGATAACTGTTCCCTCATTGTCTAGCATCACATCAAACTGGTCTCTCGTCTCTGACAATTAACATTCGAAATTTGGGACGTGCATTTGGATTTCTTCCGTTGCTTTCTATAAGTTGTTGGTTTTGAGATTGATTTGATTGATATGGGTCCACGGAGCCAGGCAAGGCTCACCGAGGAACACTAACCGTGGATGAGCACCGGCGGAAACTCACTTCCTCTTTTCGACAAGTGCTCAGATGATATCGAGGCATGGGCCAGTGTATCATGCTCCCGTGACCGTAATTTTACGTCCCCATCCGACAAACGATCAGTGATGGATTGCTCGCTTTGTGTAGCAGTTGGGACATTGCGAGAATAATCTTGATTTTGGTTGTCGATGCCGGGAATCAGCGTTTAGGGGTCAAAGGTGGTCGACGACACGATGTGACGTTACTGTTACTCAACCAATTGAAGGAAGATGATACGAAATTGGGATTAGCATAGTACTGAAAGTCCTCACAAATTTCGTCGCCCATTTCAATGCAATCTTGTGGTATCGTGTTAGGCAATTTTCACATCTGATTGCTTGCTGTTTTTAATCATTTTGAACAGTTTTGCTACATACACCACAGAGATATTGCAGATTCACTGATGACACCAGCCAACAAGACAAGAGCGAGAGTTGAGTCATGTGCGTGATTTGGTCCCGGTTCCTCGTGGTAATTTTGGTCATTATGCGTTTGAAGAATGGAACAGAGTTTGGAGAAACGTAAGGGAGTATCAACCATACCCAGCTCTTCCAGCCCGCAATGGAATCATGTGGAGTATGCACTGAGGCTGCTTGGTCAAGGGCTACGACAATCCTCGTAAGAATACATATGAAGATATGTGAAATCTTCCCATGATTTTGATGAGTTGATCTAGCCTCTGATGAGTGTCAAAAACACACAAAAACACACTCTTCAGTGAAACGACAACCCCGATAGAAGGAATAATTGGCACAAGGCTGGCGTATCATTGGCAATGGTTGGCAAACGTAGGCAAAACGTAGTGTTGGCAGAAGAGGCCAACATTGAGCCGACGTCGGAAAGCCAACCACTGGCTGGTATCCATCAGCCCAGCGTTGAGCAAATGTATGTGCAACTGTTGGCTAGTAATGTTGGATCAACATCAGTACGATATGTATGCCAACGTTGCAGCTTACCATTTGCCTCCGAGCACCCACCCTTCAGACAACGTTGCGCTAACTGTTTGCCAAACAAATTCGCAAACGTTGGCCTAACGCTTCGGTGATATCAGGGGAAGATATTAAAGTTCATATGAAAACGCCCTAAAACGCGGATGGCATGACTGGGAACAAGGATTTCATATTCCGTATTCAGCCAAGAGTTGCCAGCTCATGGTTGTTAATCTATTTTCCAAAATATTCAATTATGTGAGTGTTAACGTCCATATGAGAACGTCGTAAAAATTCTCCACAATTTTCACAATTGTTTTCCAAAAACTGTCACTGTTCTACATCCAAATCAAAAGGGTTCTCGTACTCCTTGCGAAAATGCTACATACTAAATTTCAGCCTGATCGGATCAAGCATTCTGGACTCATCGTGTTAACAAAGTTTTCAGAGTTTGACCTCTGGTGACTTGGATGACCTTTGACCTGACCCCAGAGCATGTACTCATTATGGGGAGCCCACATGAACTTGATCAAACCTGGTGGGGACGGAGTATCGTGTTAACAAGCCAGGCGTCACATACACACACACAAACATACACACATACACGCATACTCATATCCACTGCCTTAACGCGTACCTCGAATTACTCGTTAGAGATATGGCCGATGTCCGGCTCAGATCGCGCCCTCGCGCCAAGGCCGACCAAGTGGGACACAGAACACGCCTCCACGGTGACGTCAGCCCAAGGACGCTCGGCCTTGACGTCCCAGTGCTTCATAGGTGCGGTATCCGGCAGCCAACTGCCAAAGCGACGAGCTCTGCGTGCAGCAAGACACACAGAGCCCGTCGGATCCCCATTCAAATTAATACTCGTTAGGTAGTGAATGTACGTAAACGCACCCCCAGAGCAGCCATCTTACCTATTTACACACGTGTCTACTAGGCGTACGTACACGCATACTTATATTCACTTCCATGACGCTCACCTCGAAATACTCAGGACACGCCCCCACTATGACGTCAGCACAAGGGCGTTCGACCGTGACGTCCCAGTGCTTTATATGAGCGGTTTCCGGCAGCCAGCTGCCAAAGCGTCGAGCGCTCCGTACAGCAAGACACACGAAGCCCGCCAGAGCTCCATTCAAATGAATACTCGTTAAGGTTGTGAATGTACTTACACGCATACATACACGCACACTCACATTCACTACCTTAACGCGAACGTGGAAATACTCGTTAGGGATATGGCCGCTGGCCGGCTCAGATCGCGCCAACGCCGCTTCGCTCGGCCACGTGGGGCGCTGCACACGCCCCCACGGTGACGTCAGCCAAAGGGCGCTCGACCGTGACGTCCCCGCGCTATATAGGAGCGCTTTCAGGCTGACAGCTGCACAAGCGACGAGTCATGCGTGCAGCAAGCAGCAAAAAGCCCGCCAGGGCTGCATTCAAATGAATACTCGTTAAGGTAGCGAATGTACGTACACGCACACACATACAAACACACATACGCACATCTGCGTGACTGCATAGATTCCTTTCGCCTCCGGCAATGCGCGACTGCATAGATTCTTTTTGCCTTCGGCAAGGAATGAAGAAGGGTTAGGCTACAATTCAAGTTCCCAAATGTCCTCTGCTGGATTGCTAAACCTAGTGTCCAATTGTTCAATCGTTAGCCGAGTTTTCAGTTTCAAAATGTCGAGTATTAGGGTCAGAATTGAGTTTAAGTGATCATGCTGTTTTGAAAATCCAGATTAGAGCAGAGCTTAGGTTGTTTTAGACAGACTAAAAAACTGCCAAAAAAGGGACCTCATGGTTGGAAACTTTCGGCAAACAGTTGTGGAAGCTGATAGTTTACAAGCAAGCATTGGGCCAGCGTCTCGCCGAAGTCCTGGTGCGACTGACCTCTGGTGTTGATTTCGCTGTGGCGAACTAGTCACGACAGTTGTGAAATATCACGCCTACATTGATGTTATTTCCGGTCGGGAAGCTCTATAATCTACCAGTCATATATTTGGCATACTCACACAAACACACGCCTATTATACTCGCACTGTCACTCAAATCATGGTAAATACGCGCAAACTAGTGAGGTATATAAACGAAGCATGTGTACTTCATTTAAAGGACACGCACGGAACTTGAACTGCCGCCAGTCTTGAGATTTGGGTCGAAACATCAGAGGCCTCTGCGTACTATCATGACTAAATGAATCGAAGAATCCTCAGCCCGACGGTATATTCCTTATCAATGATCTCCCTTCGACCTAATTTGGCCAGTATCTGATGGCGTGTCTGATTACAGAGAAGTGATTAATGCTTATCTGTCGTTAGATCGCCTTGGGTCAGTTTTGTCACAAGTGTTCAATTCATGAGGTCAACCGTCCATATACAGATATACTTTTGACGAAGACAAAATGAGCACATCAACGGAAGCATCCGAGGTTTCCTTGTGGTGTGCTTCCCAATCGACCCTCAAATCACAACCTTGTGATTAAAATAGAGGAAACTATAGCCTCTTCGTTATTTCAGTTGTGGAACAATGACGTAGTTCCAATATGTGATATGACCTTCACAGGATGTATTATAGTTATGATATTTTATTTCCAGACAGATTGAAACAGTTGATCGTATTGACGCCAGCATGTACTAACTAGTAACCCGTTCATCAAGTGACCAAAGTGAAAATAGTGGAACCGCCACGAATGCGTTGACAAGTGGAAGTTGCTTTGGCGCAAGGTGTCTTAAGTGATATTGTTAAGACTCTGATGACCGCAAGCAGTGGTCCCCCCCCCCCCGAGCATGGTGCTTGTTCTCTTTTGGAGACATTGTCAGTGAAACCTTGTAGTGGCGCTATGCATACTATTTAGGGGAAATAAAGTCTCCTGCGACATAGGATACATTCAAAATGAGATTCCCACATAGTTACGCGATTCACCAATCGTGGCGCCCGTTACATTGTAGGCAATGCCAGGGAAATTGAAGTGACGCTTTGCACGCAAGGGGTCATGAGTTCGATTCCAGCATACACAGGGCCGTGTTTTTACAGAGGTGGATGTACATGTAGTTGCGATGGGCGAGTTCTGGTGTTGAACTCCCTGGTCTTGCTGTCTTGCATAAGACTTGTACATGCCTGCCAGTTGTTCCAGGGTATTTGCTATATAGGTCTCGTAAATCGGCTGCAAACAGTCACGTTGAACATGAATCTCGCGCTCCTCCAGGTTCCGAGAAAGTGGTTAGATCCTGGAGTTCGCTGACCGTCTATTCATATTTCCATGATCCAGGTCCACTGGCGCACGTCTACCATCTGTGCACACTTATTACCATATTCGCCATTACAAAACACCAGGCCTCGTAGAAATCGGGCTCGTTTCCATCAGTAATTGAGGCAAGATCTTGGATTATGTATTGTAGTCCTCGAAAATACTCCTAACATGGAGTTTCAACTGGATCCGGGAGAGAGTGGCGCCTAATGGCAATTTCATTTAGTAAGGAAATCTCGGTGGAGGCAACGGAGGGCTAAGCGATTATATGTTGGGGCAGATAATCCCAGTCAACAACAGTTCTGATGACAAAAGACTAGAGTTTGAATTGAGCATCTGTTCGAGACTGGTTCATTCGGAATTGGTTGTTATGACCTCTTCTTGAGCGAGTGGGCTTTGGGGTGTTGTGAAGTTCTTTTTCATTATCCAGTTCCCCAGGATCTTATAAGAACATGAAAGTATCCCACTGCGACGACATTTTTGGAGCAACGGCCAGTCAAGTTTCGTTTTCAAAGCAGAGACGCTGGTTTCCTTTTCATAGTCATTCAGGGTGAAACGTTCAACAGCGTTCTGAACTCTCTCAAGGTCCTCTATATTGTTATCTGTGTATGGGTCCCAGACAATATAAACGTAGTCACGATGTGGCCGAACAAGCGTTGTATACAACTCCTTTTTGATGGTAGATGATGTGTGATGGAAGTTTCTCCTCAGGAAATTTGAGACTCTGGAGGCTTCAATATTCAGTACTTATATAACGCTTTCTCATGTCGATGACACGCTCAAAGCGCTTGAGACCTGGCATGTTCCACTTGCTTATTCCATATTAGGCCATTTCGGGAGTAGATACCAATATACAAACTACTGGAAGTTCCTTTCAAGTTAATTCCAAGCATCTTATACGAGGTTGAAGG
>JAODTT010166549.1:0-13946 GCA_025400115.1 Pentamera pediparva
AGAAATTAACAGAAATCGAATCGAATGGGCACTTACCAGAAATCTGATCAAATATATGACCATTTTCGGCTCGAAACTAACAATTTCCTGTTTAAAATGAACAAAATCTAGTCAAATATTCGATTCTTGATCAAATATTTGACTGAATTTTGACTAGAAAATTGTTAGTTTCAGTTGAGCCTGAAATGGTACTGAATGCTAGCACCATGGCGTCAGGGTAATCTAAACAAATTGGCGATTAATAACATCTGCCGTCAAGAAAGGTAACACCTACCACTCCTGCATTCACGTCGGAGACCAAGCTTGCGATGACATGAGGCGAGGCAAATTTAAGTAGATTCGAACTTTTCAGATCTATATAACAAAACCTTTTCTTATTGAACACACTGTATGATGTTTTTTATTTTGAATGTATATTATGACATGTTTTTGATTTACATACTGCAATTTATTCATTCTTAAATCCTCGATGTAGCTTGCTCATGCTTCGTAACGGGTTCATACTAACTATATATACATGCTTGTTTGCTTTGCATAATATAATATTCATGCTTAGACTTATATTGAATATTGAATAATGGTGCCATTTCAAAATATTATACCTTGCTTCCATCGTATTCCAAAGCATACCACACCATCATATTGTCAGCACTCTTGCATGCTTATATTGAATATCTTAAAATTGCATTTCGTCACAAACGGCGCCCCATGGATCAATTTTGCCACAACAACAAGGTTAGTATTCAGTTATTTGTCTTCATGAAGCTGAAACATTCCACCTACGACCAAAGCTGTGACTGAATATACCGAATGGAAACAGGGCTAACGAATTAACGTTCAGTCGTTTCCTACGGTGACGATTAATTATGGCATATAAATAGACCGTCCGTTGAACTTGAGCTCGCCGGCCACCATCCTACTCATCGTACCTCGAAGAGACGAAATTAGAAAATTTGATTTGCGGAAGTATCTTCAGGACTGTTTGTGTCCACCGCCATTCGACGGCTTCCGGCGCAAATGAATGGAGGTGGGGTTTAACGTGTGTTAGCGGCAAGGTTTAAAAACCGGAGAAGAAGAGAAAAACACCAGATATTTTTTGTAATGAAGGATTCTAAATACCAAGAAACCATTTAAAAACACGGCCAATAAGGCCAAACTCATTAGCGGGTGTCGGTCTGGCGGGAAGGAATGGTCGCCATGCACCTTGATGGAATGTTTGAAACGACGATAAAATGTAGTCACAATACCACTTTACTCAACCGAGTGGTTATCACAGCAGTATGAGCATCAGCTTTCCACCCGGGGACAAGGGTTCGAATCCCAGACGAGCCATGTCAAAGACATTGAAATGGTACCTTACGTTACCTTATCGACGGGCGATGTCTCAGCTTGAGAGAGTGGAACAGACAGGAACGAGGGATAGTTCACATTGAGGTACCGCCGAAGAGGCATGACCTCATTTCGTGTATCTGGGGAATGATTCGCAGCCGACAATAAGAACAATATTCAGATCTGCACCTTGCCCAAAAAGTTCCTGATATGCATGCATTTAAATGATGTAATAAATTCAAAACGGAACGTTAGCACATCGTCTATTTCTCTCTGAAATATCGGATGAGATTCTCCGTTCACAGTTTTTAGCTATTCTCTTTTATCACACTTAAGCAGAACACAGCATATCCACTTACTTCGGATGAAATTAGGAGGTTAGCACGACGATTACTTCTCATAACGCGCGAGGGAAGTAATAAGCCCACATGATGTGAGGCAGTGATGAGTAACGAATGCAGCCATCTCATCCAGCCAACTCCTCCCAAAAAATCCTCCCGAGTCCAGATCCCTCGGATGCCCCCCGTAATATTGAGTTAAAGGTTTTTGGGCTGACCTAGATGAGGCAATTTATTACACGTCCAGCAGTTCGGGCTTTGAAACAAACCGGTAGATTGGCGTGAGAAGAGTGACAGAAAAGGGTCGCTCGTAGACTAGCTGATAGTGGCGCGGGAATAAGTCAACTGAACAATGTGCTGCAACAAATCTTAATTTTGAGGTGAATTTTGATTTGGACTCAAATCTGATCAGACTGAATTCCAACCTTCTTCCGGATTTATCCCGGCCCGAGCTCCCAGAATGTAAGAGAGTATTGCAGCCCATGTTCGAAATGGAGAGACTGGTCAAAGTTGATTTTGTCGTCAGTAGTTATATCAAGAAGGTGTGAATATTTGTTGGGAAACTCAGACTGGTAATAGCTGAACATATATATAGAAAATCGAATTTGTGAGATTATAGGAAAGGAAAAACAAGAGAGCAAAGAGGTTCAGTAACTTCTCGTCTGCCTTGATAGTATCTTTTGACCTGGGGTGACCTGAAATGATGATATTCAATAGGGTTCAGTTCACGCACGCATCATGGGGAAGTATACAAACCAAACCAAGTATGAGCTCCATCCATCCAGACCCGATGATTACTAGCAACAATTGGCAACTATATATAGGCATATTTTCTAATTGAAATCCTATTGCTTTGATGATAAACGACTGCCGCTCTCCATTGGAATGATTGACTAACTGGTCAGGCCGACCAAGATTTTTTACAAACTCAACGTTGGTCGGGAATGCCTCACTAACTTTGCTTAGTCGCCAGACTAGTTTTTGACTTTCCTCAATTTAGTCAAAACGGTGTCAATTCCTACCAACTTTGATTAGTCAAATCTTGAAAACCGGCCAGGACTGTTTGACTATGCTGTATTCAACTAGTCAGGCCAGCCGGACTAGGCTGTGTCACTTAATCATGAACCAGATGTGTGTGGGCCAATAATTGTCGGTCTTTCGTAATTTGCCCTCTCAACCACGATATGAGGTCCTAATAATCTCGATACAATACAATATAATACGATACAATACAATTTGATATAATGTAATACAGTACAATACAATACAATACGATACAATACAATACGGTACAATACAATACAATACAATACAATACAGTACAATACAGTACGATGCGTTACAATATAGCCTAGACATGACGTTCCGGTATGCGATAGAACATAGCCACAGAGACGGCCATCAACACTCAACAGCATTCCAGGCATGTCAGCCATATAGAAGAGATCGACGAAGTACCCCGAAGGCAGAGCTCGTTAAGGCCATTGACTTCCTAGCACACTGCTAGTCACCGGCGTTGATATATAAGCTTTTAGCGGAGGCTCACCCAGTGCGCTAAGCCCACACTCCGCCCTCAACTTCACCATGCAACTACTCATTCAGTGCTTGGAAGAAGGTTCTGTACCCCCTCTCCCACTACGACATGCGAGACGCGAACACCATCACTCCATACCTGCCATAAGAACGAGGGAGTATCCCAGCAAGTGCAATTAACTGCTTATAGCGTCTTAAGGAACGTCTGTGTAACCCTGACAGACTGCAACAGCTCGCCGAGAAAGTGTATCCAGTGTCCCGATGTGGTTCCAGAGCAGAGTGGTACCGTAACGATCGGGATGGTCTTTACATCGAGACTGCTGCAGGAAAAATGCTGAGAACAGAATGAACTCCTCCATCCTGCTTCCATAGACCGGACCAATGACTTCCATCTCGTCAGCAGAAGGGGCCTCTTCGAGCTCCTTGAGAAGACAGGATTCCCACCGATGTTGATGAGCGGTATCTACGAGGACATGATAGGTAATGTCCATGACAGCTCATCCTCCGTCCAGCCCCATCTCCATCACAAGCGGGGTGAATCAAGGATGTGTACTCCCTCCGATACTCAGTATCCTTGCAATGTTTTTTCTGCCTTCAAATTGGAGGGGTCCGGTACGCCTATGCGTATTCCAGTAGTCTACGTGGAATGTACGATAGTCGCTTCATGGGCTTGGTGACATGCTGAAATATCGTCAGAGTAGTTTCATATCCGTCTGGGCCAGTAGAACCACCCCGTCTTTTGCCGCAAATTACAGCCACACAAGTAACGACTGACGGGAATCATTGCTATTGTAACGACGGACCACCCCCTAACCTACGTCAATTCCTGATGAATAATGCATTCTTTGTACTTTGTACTTCTAACATTTTCTTCAAATTATGCTTATTCATGCGTAACTAATAAAACAAAATCACTGTGCCGATATAGGCCAACGCCAAAGCGAACATAAGATTTGCCACCACGGCGTGACACAATTCTGTGTTGAAATAGCAAGTCATGCTCGACCTAACACCGGACAAATACTTGAACGATAGGCCTGTTTCAGCATTGCTACACTGGCCTATCCATACAAGGGACGATGTTTGTCATGAAGACGGGACGGAATTTAGGCGAATTATTGCTGTGAACAAGATGTGTGTGTAGTGTAGACTATACCGTACTACACTGTTGGTTTCTAGAAGATTATACGGTCTGCCACAGGCTCACGCTATACAGCGTGTTGTGACAAACGTATGCGATAAGTCTAACGACCATTCACCATTGAAATATACCATGAAGGCTGTGAAGGGAGAATGGGAATGGTATGAAAAAGTTATGGCCTAGCGGACAATCTTAACAGAGAAGAATGTAAGCCAGGCTTACGCAAGAGTACCTCGATTATACTTATACGAACCAAGAGGAAAATTATGCATGGTCTACGGTTGTCAACGTAATGTTCTTAACTGCAATGGAATCACCCCGGTGTCATGGCATCTCGGCAGAATCGAAACATTTCTTGATGTCTTGTTCATTGACATAGGTATCGTTCTCGCGGATTTCTGCCAGCTGGCGATTGGTAGGCCTATTTGTTATCTTCACGCGGGTCGTTTAAATGGTAAATGCGGTACGTTCATAGAAACGCTACTATATGTGGTAAAGAAGACCATATTTTAGTATGGCTCCTCCTCGACCAAGTAACGATTGGCCCTACCGGAAGGGCGTGATTGATTGGATAGTTTTGGTGCTAGGCTCCATACTCATCGGGTTCGTAGTTATGACTTTCATCACAGTATCGTTCGCCTGGATTGAGGCGATGATCACAGCTGCTTTGGCGATTGCGACATTCATGTGTATCTGTATTCTCATCTACAAACGCACAAAGGAAGGGCAGAGTATTCTCCCTGGTGGAAGGCCAAGAAATCGGAGGGGCAACACATCATCCGCTGGTATAAACGATAACCGACGATCGTCGCAACCATCGTCGAATAATGACGGGTAAATCTTGTTTATCAGTTCTGTAGATTGATTATTAGATCATTTAGCGAACCCTGAACATAAAGAACATGCATCAAAGGGGGAGGGGGGAGATGTGATATAGTAGAGCTGCTCCCCGGCTCGCACGGAGTTAGCTCGGCATTCCTCTCTATCTTTCTAACATTTATTCAGATCGTTCATACAACTGAGAGGCGATACAATGAACCCCAGCCTGCATGGGGATAGCATTTCTCCAGATCTCTCAGACGACTGAAAGGGTAACATCATATCCACCACAACATCTTGCCTACAGGCAGTAAACTCGCCATACCCCCAAACCTCTCTCAAATTTCTTCAGGTCTTGCATGCAACTGAGGGAGTTTCAATAGACCCACCGTCATTTCAGCACAACGGTGGTCTGCTCACAATACCCATACACCACCTTCAGATTTCGTATATAATATCCGGTTCTGATAGCGATGTATCACTGCTTTACAGTGGTCTCAAAGCGCTTCACAGATATAACCCCTGTATCATTTACTGATTTGTCAAACTCGAATTATATAGTGCACCCCTCTTTCTGTTCACCCACGAGTCCCGACGCATCGCATCGGCGTGTCACATCAACGTGTCTTCCGGGGACTTCCCAATAGTTGCAGCTACATTCGGCGCTCACTAATTTTGTAATCACACAAGGTCTCCACTCTTACACGCCGTGGGTAGCGTGGGACAATCTTTGAGACATGCCTTGCCCGAGAGTGTTGCGGAAAAGCCTCCACGGCTTTGAATGGATTCGAACTCGCAAACTATTGATTATGAGTCCGGAGCTCTACCGACCGAACTAATTCGCCTCTAAATAAGTGAGAGAGGTTATCCCAGCAGACCTACCATCACTCCAGTCTACAGGGGCTTAGCCCACTATACCCCTGAATCATTCCCGAATTTCGTCGGGTCTCTCGTACATCTGACAGGAGAAACAACAGACATATCACTACTTTAACCGGCATGCAGTAAGCTCGCAATCATCCCTAAATGTTCCCAAATATATCTTGTCTTCCATACAACCGAGAGGGATTTTGACAGACCTACATTCACCCCAGCGTATAGGCAGTAAACTCCCCAATCCACCAAACCGTTCTCGTATTTCTCAAATTTGCTATACCACTGACTGGTGTTACAACTAAATTATTGTCACTTTACCATGTAGGCAGTAAGCTCGGTATACCCCTTAGCTTCTCTCAAATTTCTTCGGATCCCTCATATAAGAGGGTTCCCAGCATATCTATCGCCACTCCAGACTTCAGGGGAATAGCCCACCATACCCCAGAATCATTCACGCATCTTGCGGGGTTCTCGTACAACTAAGAGGGGTTTTAGAAGACCTACTATCACTCCAGCCAGCAGGTGATCAGCTCACCATACCCCTAAACCTCACTCACATTCCTCCATGCATATCATGTAACTGGGAGAAGTTATCACCTCTCAATCCATAGGGGTCATCAAACCATACCACCAAACCTTGATCACATTCCTTCGGGTATCTCATACAACTCAGAGGAGTTGCAACAGACCTTCTACCACTCAAGCCAGCATGGGTCATCCAATAGTACCCCTAAACCGTTCCCACATTGCTTCATGTTTATCATACAACTGAGAGGGAAAACGAAAAAGCTACCACCACTCTTGCCAGCAGGCAGAAAGCTTGCAATCATACCCCAAACCTTTGTCACATTTATTTGAGCTCCCATACAACTGATGGTGGTTGCATCATATACACATCACCACTCAAGAATACATGGTATCAGCTTACCATACCGAGGTGGAGGGTGGGACACACGATCTACCCCTGCCACAGCGTTTCAACGAAAATCACACGTGTACACCATAGCCTTCTAACTCCATTGTCTGAGCACGCATAGTATAAACTTCGTACCCACTCGAAGTTGAAAAATTTAAATGATGTACCTATAAATTGAAACCTCCCTTGTTACAAGGTGGCCATGGATGCAAGTCACATCACATAATACTATCACCGATCATCAGTGAAACTGCCAAGTATCCTAATGGTTTCGCCTCGGTTGTTAACTCCAATTCCAAGCAATGAAGATAAAGATGATTTGCCAACATGTCACTTGAGTTGAGTGTCCGTATCCCACTTTTGGAGTGACCTTGACACTTCACGCAAATTACAAACATACGTCACAGACCTTTGAAATATAGGTGAGTGAGCTATACCTGCCTCTCTCCATCCAAAGACAGAGGTTGTCGATTATAGTGGGTCAGTATTCTCTATTACTTAAGGTATTCGATTAGCATTGTGTGACATACGCGTGTTGGTATAGAGACATGCCGAGTCATCGTCTCATACCCACCTGGAACAGTAGGCTTTCCCCGTCCTTATGAAGCAAATTGTTGCAAAATTAACGGCATGGATCTCTGCGATTGTGACGAATCACTCCACTTATTCACGGAGCGTTTGATGACTTCTGTGATGTTACTTCGAATACCTCTTTCAGATTTGAAGACGAGCAATACGTCTGCTCGGAATATGCTACACTAGGCCCTTCCTATAATGGAAACATGCCAGCCCATGATACATGGAGGGTAGTTCTGAATAGTGTTGTGAACGACTCGTGTGTAATCACTAAAATGTATTATACAGTCGGTTTCCAATATCACATACGGTATGGCATTACATTGGACGGTGGTATGGTTCGGAAATAATCTATTCGACATGTTCAATGACCATCTAAATATAGGCGTATACCACTTTTTAGAACAAGCCGAAAGAAATTGTCACAGCAAATATGCGCGATAATAACGGAATAGAGCCAGTATACTGGTCGTTATAACAGGCAGTCCTTTCGGAGAAGATTGCAATAGGCAATGATTGCCTTAACGCCTTGACTATATCAAATAAGCCAAGGAGAAAATGCTGCATGGTTTTCGATTTGACAAGGTGACGGACTGTTCTTACAGGTCTTATATGCAACGGATTGATGACAAACTGGCAAAGCTGAACTATTTCTCAATGTCGTATTTCTTGACCTGGATGTTGTTCTGGATTAATTCAGCTAAGGACAAGCATGGACCTTCGAAATGCCGCACCACAATCATGTCTCGATTTTCGATTGTCGAGCCGTTGCATGGCTCTCCTGTTTGTTGATCTATATAGTTATCGCTGCAATCGTCCTTTGTGTGTTTTTCTGAACATCCGATACCGGGTTTGGGCGATATTACCCACTGTAATTTGTGTGATTTTTATCTTATTCATTCATATGTGTTTGTGCATCATTCCTCTCGATAATCGGAACAGTACTCAGTCAAGTGGGAACGCACCCTTCACCGGAAGAGACAATAGCCGACAGTCGTCGCAACAATCGCCGAATTATGTCAGGTAAATGAAAACAACAAGTACTTGATTGATTGATCAGAGGACATTTAACAACACATTAACATTAACAATAACATGCATATGCTTTAAATGTATTTTTAGTTAGGGAGAGCTTTTGCCATGTAAACGAGCAACTGAAGAAATTAATGGAGAAATTTATTGGAGAGATTTCAGAGATTTACCTCTCCCTCTCCATGTCATGAAGTACAGCGAATAAATACAGCCTTAAATATGTACGCTAGTCACATTGGCACGCAGATTAAGAGAAAACATCCCAATATCAAGCAACTTATGCCAAACAGTCTAAAAATGATGAGCCTGTGAATGCGTGGTCTAACTGAGCGTTCACTTCAAACAGAAGGAGACTCGACAATACAATTTCCTGGCGATCATCATCTCGTGGATGAAGATTCGGACTGAGAGTCCACAAGACAACGAAGGGAACAAGCAATATGTTTGATCGTACGAAGAAAACAAACAAACAAGCGATATGTAGAATGTACACATCGAAGCTAATGCTATCGACCAAGTTTGAGAATGAGTCTAAGCTAATGGAAATGGTTATGTCTTTCCAATGACATATTATGTATGGTAAGTGGTTACATTATGTAGCTAGCAGTCGAAGGAAAAGAGCCTGATTCCGAGTCGAATCATAATGACTTTAAAATGGAGCTAGCTATATTGCCGCGTTGCGAGGTGCTCCGGAAACGCTAAGCCGAATTGCTGACAACTGAGATAGAGTTAGTTAAATCAGAATGTTAGAGATTGGGGCATCAATTATGGCATGACAATTATTATTAGTACAATATTTTCATTTGTTAATATAGACCATGAACATTATTAATAACGAGATGTTTTGTTAATTCTAACGCCATGTTACAGAACTGAGGACAAGCAATGCAATGCCATGCGAACTCAATGATCACTCCTCAATGATGTCACTCAAAACACGTCCGAGGACAATCGTACCAACGGATGTCGAGATGTTGTCATATGAATTGGATGAGCACAGGTTGACCGGTCCGTAGTTTGCCTGATTACTTGTGAGTTTCACACACACATACACAAATACGACATCGCGATCGAAACAGATTTTGTATTCAATGATAAAACAGCATAGATTACAGGATAACATTTACCACAGTTCATTTTATGTTCCCGCAGACACATTAGTGTTCCGGATGCCCCACCAAAGTATGACGACGTGGTCTGGACAACAATTTCCTACAGAGTGGCACCACCGTCCTACGACGAAGCTACTCGGGATAGCCATAAGTGACAATAACAACGTACCTACACAAGAAACTGAACGACCACACGTAGACCCTGGAGATCAGCAATTAATCTAACACCGCCCAAATATCGTCCAAAGTAACTGTCATAGGTCATTTAACATTTTCCTTCAAAATGGCACAGTTGAAAAGTGGATATTGCAGATCCCGCAACCAAAATTGAGAGGTTCTAACATGTTGTCTTGCTGTGATATTTCGATTTTCAACCCTGACAAAGAAAGATTTCCAACATCCGGACGTATCAGGGGATGGATGTGGAGGCCGCCAATTGACTTTACACAATAAATGCTGAAATGTTAAACCAGAGTGAGACAGAAGGTGACATCAACAAACGAAGTTAATGGGGAGTCACGGGTTTCCATTTAGATCCTATTCTTAGTTCGTTCACAGCAGGGATTTCAAAAGTATGCATATGGAAATGTTTCCCCGCTTTGTCCCATTTCAGCTTATGTCACACCGCGCTATAGTCTACGTTCCTTCAAGGTCACTCACGGATAACGATATTTCAGTAGGCACATAACATACATTCTTACTGGACAGTTGACACACGAACACGCGCTGAACGCTAACAAAATTGCGAACCAATATACCATCGCCGCAAAGCAGCTACTATGCATTTAATAAACAGAGGGCGCTATGAACGTTGATGTTTTGCACGAAATCGAAAAATTTGAAAGAAATTTCAATAATAAGAACACAATATGCTTCGTCTTACATCCCTTAGTCTTTCGTATGCAAAAGAGGGAACATATATGCTTACAGATATAAACCCCGGGCGCTCAATTCACGAAATATAAACCAACCATAGAATTCATTGAAAAGGCAATTGTTAGGGGTCATCAACCCTGTACTCATATTGCCATGCATGGACTTATATTGCCATGCAGGCAAATGAGACAACGTTTCCATATGTCTTTTGCATTGTCCTTAAAGTACTGAGTAGAAGGTATCAGAATAGCCGATATAAACTCTACATGACTCATGGCATTCAAAGGTTACTGGAAGTGTGGAACTTGACTTTGAAGACAAGACGGAATCTGGGTCGAGATTCCTTGCTGCCGTCCTACTGTTTAGTCTGTGTGGCAAACTAGCAGATGTCATTAAAGAAACTGTTATGATTTGCAGTAAAACTTTGGTTTGAAATAAAACCCTGTACACATAGTAACTGACCAAAGTGCCGAGTTCATTCAAAGATCAAATGCAATGTCACTTCAGATTTTATTTGTTCTCATGTAATCAGTTTGGAAATAATTTGTTCAGTCCTCGCCTCCTAGGCCTATAGCACACGGTATTCGCCGGCAGCAACCAATACGTTCACGAATGCAGTCATATTTTTGTCAACAAAAATGATAACGTTCATTAGTACTCCAATAGACAATGTATATATCCGAGCATCATTGAGATGACTGAGATCAGTCTTAGGGTGACAAAACCATATTTTTGGCCTGAGTCACAGCTATGGAATAGATCTCCATGGTGGAGATGTATTATGTTGAGGTCAGCGGGTTATCAGCTCTATCACCTGTAATGAAGGTTTGCTATAAATTGAAGGGTTGAGCTGTTGCTAAAGGGGTGGATTGACGTTTCACTGAGAATAAGTAAATCGTTATTCACTTTGTATAGGCTAGTTTACATTGTGCTCTTTTACAAAGGTAGTCATATTTAGCAATGTTGAAGCACTCGAGACTGGACTCGGGACTGAAAACTGGTCGATATGTTCGTGGGTTTTATACATACCAGGCATGAGCCTAACCAATTTCCCTCTTCAAGTTAGTGTTCAAATGACCCTAAAACGGTACCAACAACAATTGGTTTCTTTCTCGTCCAACGCACAATCCTCCTGCCAAACAGTTATCGGATTAACAAGGTTTTGAAACTTTTACCTCTGTTGACCTCAGGTGACCTTTGACATGATCCTAAAACGGTAGGAATAGTCTATTCTTTATGGCCATCCAACTTTTTTTGTTTTTTGTTTGATGTGATCTTCCCTTGCGGGAACTCGGGAACCTCCCTATGTGGGATATCAACGCCAAACTGGCAGTCCAGGGGCCAGTCTCGTGCACACCTGATAAGTATGAACCCTCTACACCTTCGCAGTGAACAGTTGACATGTTTACAACATTTACGTTTATAGAGTTTCACCTCACCCAAGAGTACAAGGGATCATCTACTCCATATGACCAACATGCCTACCAAGTATGAACCTCCTACACCTTTTCGTTCAACAGTTACGATGTTTACAAGATGTTCAAACTTTTTACCTTTTTCCTGTTGACCTTCAACAATTTTCAAATCGACCCAAAAGCAATATAGTTCATCTACTCTATATGACCAGCCTACATACCACATATGAACTCTCTACACTTTTGCATTCAACAGTTATCCTATTTACAAGGATGTCATACGTTGAACGCTAGACACCTCAGATGACATTTGACCTTGATGGTAAACAACACAGATTATTTGATGACTATGGGGAGCATACATACCAAGTATGAACCTAATTGGGGTTTCCCTCGTCAATTTAAGGTGTTTAAGAGCTTTTCAGTGTTCGACCTCTGTTGACCTCAAATAACCTTGAAATGGTACCACAAATCGCAGGCTTCTTTGTCTCCCAGTGGACCCCTCTTGTACCAAATTTAAACGTTGTGGACCTTTGCTTTGTTCAGTTATCGCGTCCACAGGGATTTCGGACTTTGAACTCTTGTGACCTCAGATGACCTTTGCTCTTGATGGAAAATGATATCATCTGTTCCCTAAGTATGGGTAGTATATATACCAAGTATGAGCCCAATCCTAGATTTCTCTGTCGAGTTAAAGTGTTCACGAGAATTTCAGTTTTTGACCTCTGTTGACCTTAGCTGACCTTGAAACTCTACCAAAACAATATGCTTCTTCCTCTCCCAAGGTTCCCCCTTGTACCTTGTACCGTTGCGTTGTCCAGTTATCGCGTGCACAAGACAGGCGTCACATACACACACACACATGATATGATGCCCCCTCACTTTTCGAAGTGGGGGGCATCATATCAAATCCCCCCCACACACACACTTTTGGAGCCTGGATGGAAGTTGTGGGTAAAAAAAATACCAATCCGGCAGTGAAAAGGCGAAATTCGGACAGAGATAGCCTGCAAAAGTGAATAAATTATAATCAAAAGCTCCACAAACGGGCACAAATTTCAGCGCGCTTCGCGCGCAATTGTGTTTATGTTACATTTATTCGCCATAAATATCATGATATTTCACGCGCGTTGGATGCATAACATATGTGTCCTCATAGCGTTTAAAGATCTGAATTCCATAGCTAGTTCAGTCTCAACAACAAACTCAAGTTTCCGCAAAACATCCGTATTATTTTCGAGCATTTGAACTTAGGCCTACTAGCTGACTCTCATAACAACATTTTCACTTTCGTTTTTTAACTTTGAAAGTCAACTATTGACCGATCCTTGGAGTCAGGGTGGCAGAATTAGGCGATACATAACAATTTGAGATCGACAACTCCAGCAGGAAACGACAGAAATCCGGACGAAGAATAGCAGAAAATTTCAGCAGAAATGAAACTGAAATAAAGAAAATCAGTACTCCAAATATCATAATTTCCGTGCGCCTCGCGCGCATCAGTATACACCGGTATTTGTTCATCGTTAGGCATCGGCGTCGATCCTGAATGGGACAGGGGGACACGTCCCTCCATATTGCCATTGGGGCGGAGAATAGGCAGAATTCAGGCAGATATGACCTGCAAAAGTGAATGAATTCTTGTGAAAACCTTGACAAACGGGCAAAAATTTCCGAGCGCTCCGCGCGCAATTGCGTTTTCTCAAGCCTACGAATCAGAATTATTTCACATAGATTATTCATAGTGCATCACGTTCGCCGTTCTGTATATAACTGCATTCATATTTGTTTGTTTGTAATTTATTGATTGTCCAAACTGCTTCAAATTATGGCGATTCAAAATCCGAACTTCGACTCCGAATCCTATAAATTACACCAAATCGCGTTTAGACCCTAAGCGGGCCCATGGACCCTAAGGACAGATGCAAAGCATTCACACTGCCATTAGTCGGAAGGAACATCACCTAGTCTCGCTCCTCCTAA
>JAODTT010167660.1:0-13941 GCA_025400115.1 Pentamera pediparva
AAAATTGCCCCATCGAAAATATCACGGGGGCGAAAAAAACACTGATGTAGGAAGGAAATCGCCTCATCCCTTCAAAAGCAGCAGGGAATTATTAAATGAGGAATTTCATTTCTGTGCCTGAAATTGTCCATATGTATCAAAATTAATTGAATATGTGAAAATATGCTTTCTGATACTTTCAATTGAATTGTAATCACCTCACAGTGCTCTGAAATCCAAAAGAGCCCCGTGCATTTGGAGAAAGCCCCATGGCCTAGTTCACGAGGGCTTTTTATCATGAAAATTTGCCAAAAGAGCCCCTGTGACAAAAAAAAATCAGTTCCTGCCCTGGGGTCCAATCACCTGACACTTTTGCTGAATTCATCGCTGGGTTTGAGATTGGAAGAATAAACTGGAAACAGCAGCACTGTTGGGTGTGCTCCAATTGAGCGATTTGCAGACACCCTCCCGGCCGAAAGCACCAATTCATTATCAATGTCTGCATGTGTTGCTTCGCACTCGAATGACTTGATGCGCGCGATAGCGAACATGCGCAGTGAGATACGACAGATCGGTCACCAGTTGATATAGATGGATAAGCGAAGACCTGAGTGTCTGGCTTGTGTTTTCACGAAAAGGTGTTTTCCTGCCTGCGGCAGACGAGGTGCAATAGCTCACTGAACATGGTTGATGTGGGACTTTTGGCTATGCTGTATTTTATGATGACATGTGCTGTGCTAAAGGCTGATGGAAGTGCTGAACATGACTTTGAAGATTGTGATTGTGATTCCTTTTGATTAGTATATGAAGAGAATCCAACCCACAAACTGACTTTCAGTCAATAAGACAGTGAATGGACCTACCCAACAGCACCCTTTGTTAGCAGTGTATATTACACTGCCGGACTTGAGTGAGTGTTGCATGTTTCATATGAAACGTCAAAATGGTACGTGTGATGTACTGCATATTGCGCCCAATTGGTGATAAGTGATGTGCCCAATAAATCCCTCCTTCGCAGCCATATGCACAGAGCATGTTTTTGGGGCACTCGCCTGAGTATTGCTCATTCCTATTGAAACATTGAAATTACATGTGGATGATACTATTGCACGTGCTGACCATGCATCCATTTGGTTTCCTGCCGTTTAACAGTCGCCCTTGTAAGGAACCAATGAATACAGCTGACAAACGATCGAATAATGACCATTTTGCTATTGATTTGTGCTCTTCTGTCTTTTCCAGAATGGAAGCTCTATCACCACCAGTGCTGGGAACATGACCTTTGGTAACTCGGCGTCGAGTCAGCTGCAGTTCATACAGCGTCAGCAGGGGGTTGCCGACCAGTCCAATCCAACCTTCCAGCCTCAGCTCCAAACCTTCCAGGGTGGACAGAATCTGGTCATCCAACAACCCGGCAAACCAAACGTGGCCCCTCAGCATTTACTGGTACCAGTCCAAGGCCAGGGGCAGCCTGTGATCATGAATCAGGTGAACGTTGGGGGCCAGCTGATGCCCTCTGGCCAGATCAGCTCGCCCGTGTTGACCGCCCAGCTACAGCAGCCCAGGTTGGTCGTCCCCGCGTCCCCCGCGGCCGGCCCACTGGTCATCCAACAGGGGAAGACGATTCCCCACCAGCAGATGATCATGACTCAGCAGGGACCTCTAGCGATCCAGTCGCCCCAGACCCCTGGTGGCAGCAAACCTCCAGCGGTCTTTGTCCTACAGAGGGGGGACACTCTCAAACTGGACCCCTCTGGTAACCTGGTCGTGGTCGCGAAGGAAGATGGGAAGGTTTCAACACCGACTCCCCCGGCAGCACCACCTCAGGTCCAACCTATGGCCACTCAGGTCCAACCACAGATGGCTCAGATCCAGGCTCAGATCCAACCTCAAATGACTCAAGTTCATCCACAGATGATGGCTCAGGTCCCACCAGTGGGTACCCTACCACTCCCGCCACTGCAGCAGATGCGGCCAGCATTACCAGTCTCATCAAGCATTTCCACCATGCCTGGGCAGACTCCGTACATTGCCAAGCCTGTCACCACCATTGCCGCCGTCAACTTGCCACCCTTGCAGCCAATGCCCCAGCTGGTGAGGCCTCCGTCAGCCACCAGTACCCAGGCAGCACCTGTGATGCACCTGTCAGGCAGTCTGACCATGCCGCCACCGGCACCACGGACAAATAGCGTTGCCATCCACGGGGGTTTCAAACCAACACAGGTGTCCGTCATCCCCTCGGTGACCTCAAAGAATCTTTTAACTCCAGTCAACTTGCTCAAACTCCAGGGTGGCAACACGACCTCTGCCTCTACCTCAATGTCGATTCCGCAAAACTTGACGATGCCGACACCACCAGTCTCCGATGCGAACAAACCTGAAGGTATCCTGGCGGAGGCTTTGAATGCCCCACAGTCTGCCTACTTGGATTCAGCTTCTGGTCTCCACCTAGCTGCCTCGGGTCTTGTGCAGCGGAAGGAAATATCTAACAGTCAGGGGCAGGCCCTGTTGGCCAAACTTGCACAGCCCCAGATCATGCAGGCCATCACTAATGCCGCCAACAGCATCAAGACCGATAAATCCGGGACGAACCCATCGCAGCAAGCTCCCAAACAAATCAGGATAGTGTACCGGTCATCCCAAACGAATCAGGCGAAGGCAGGTGGGCCCAACGAGCCCAAAAAGGTGACCCTCTTCAGCTGTTCTGTCTGTACAAAGATCTTCCTTCGAAGAGACTCATACGAGCAGCATTTGTTTTCACACTATTCGGCCAATTCTTGTCCTGATTGCCCGAGAAGGTTCATCTCTGGCGATCAATTGAAGGCCCACCGGCGAGTCTGTCCAAAGAACAAGAACAAAAGTCACACAACTCATTCCTTCAGCTGCGGCCACTGTGGTGAGAAGTTCCGGTTCTCCAAAGATCTGACTCCACACACAAAGATTGCCCACCGGGGCTACCCAGTCAAAGCTCTGTACCATTCCGTGGTCACCAACAGCAGTGGCCAATCCATCAGCTCCACACCGATCACTGTCCATGAAACCCCCATGGTCAGTAAGATTCAGATAGATGAGTCCAGCATTCAGCCGAAGCTGCCTACTCAATCCATGAAGACGAGCATCACGGAGAACTCAAATTTTCCCCCCTGGTCAGCCTCGACAGTGAAGCCTATATCCTCAATCCCCTCCTCCATTGGGGGGATACCAATGTCAACGATTGTTAAGAGGGAGAAGGATACAGAGAAACCCTTGGAGAGACCTGTCGAGGTTCCAAAGTCTCCGCCGAAACTCGCAGAGAAGGATGACGACTGGATCCCCCCTCTAAAGCCCCGGAAGAAAACCAAGAAATTCAAGTTCAAGAAGGTGAAACCGCTGAAACGTCTCCAGAAACACGGTGGGAAGAAGAAGGTGATTCCAAAATACCTGCTCAGTGATGAAGTCCAACCTGGCTATCCAAAGAAGAAAAAGGTCAACTGTGGTGATGACTTCTATGGCGGGATCCTCATCCAGAAAGATCCCGAATGCACTTCTTCGATCCTGCTCAGAAGGTTTGGAGGCCAAAAGACGTCTGGAAAAAGGCCTTTCATCTGCAAGCTCTGCCCCAAAGACTTCTTCTCTGAGCACTGCTTATTCGAGCATATCAAGATCCATGTGAAGCCTTTTACATGCGGTGCTTGCGGACTCAAGAATGCCCGCAAGGACAACATCATGAAGCACATCCAGCTCGTCCACCAGGGGCCAAAGTACAAGACGAGGGACAAGCGTAAACCAGGCTTTGGCGAAGAGAGGAGCAGCAAGAAGGCGAAGCACAGTCACAGCAGCAGCAGCGGCTCTGGAAGCAATCCTATGGAGGAAGAGGAGGGGGAGCAGGAGATAGTAGTTGACGAGAGCGATTACGAGCTCCCGACGATGGTGAAGAAACCGTCGAGGCTGGAACGACTCGAGAGGAGACACTCCCACCGAATGTCCCAGGAGGGGCAACAGGACGACGTCATCGACCAGCTGACCTATGGGGCCCTCGATGGTGCAACAACGGCGGTGGCGCCAGAGGGTATAACAACGGCGGCAGCGGCGCCGGAAGGTGGTAAAGTAACCAGTGGTGGTATCGAAAATGTTTCAGATCAAGTCAAAAGTGTAAATGGTGGGGGCGCTGTTGGTGGTGATGATGATGTTAAGGATGGGGAAAATAAGGATGATGTGTTGAATGCAAACCCAGGAGATGTCATGTCCCCTGCTGCTGCTGAGACAGATTGCGATCATCAGTACGCGTCCAAGGGGGAACTCGCTGACAGTCTGCAAGAGGAGGGAGATAAAATTGTTGAGCAAGGCAAGGAAGATGATACAGACATTGCCCGTAGTGGACCAGACAAGGACGATGAGAACAAGGGGGAGGATCCCAGACAGATCGATCCCCAGAGCGCTGACCCCATAAACGACAGTGAAACGCATGATGCTTCTGACGAGAGGGGCATGACTTCCACCACGTCGTCATCAGAAACGGATCAACAGACAGACGGAAAGTCATCTGGAACCACTGAGACTCTAGACTCGTCCAAAAATGATGACGATGGCCCAAACGCTCCATCTCAAAATGAATCGACCCCAGATGAGGCTGCTGATGACGTGATTGAGAAGATTGATGACTCTGTCTTGGAGGCAGACACAGGCGAAAAGATGGAAGACGATGGAGGGAAAACCACTGCAGACTCAGATGTTTCAGAAGAAGGAAAGCCTGAAGATCTAGCAGCAGCAGCCAAGGAAAGCGAAGATTTACTAGGCTCTAGTACAGTTACGGTGAGTACCTTATTTTGTAGTGAGGAGAGTAACTTTGATGATGGTGATGATGAGATCATTGACCCTGCAAATGATGCTTCACACTCAATGCCCACAGATGTCATTGAGATAGTTCTTTCAGAGACTGAAGATGATGGAGACTCGAGTGCCGGTGGAGAAAGGTCGGTCGTGCCTCACATTGTGTCCGTCCGATCACTTACCAAAGAGCAGGCGTCTGAGCTCCAAGATGACAATGGGAGGGAACTGCTGGCCAGTCGGTCTCCTGATGTACTACCATCTCCCCCGAGAGAACCTTCTCCTGATATTGAACTGAACAATAACTTAACAAGTGACTCAGGTTGGGAGGAAAAAGACAGAGATGGCACGGGATCGCCTGGAAAGCCAGATGTGATCGACCGAATAAAGGACACGCTTGTTCCTGTTTACTCCCCCAGTGGGAGTACAGTTCTCGGGTACAAAGAGGGACCATCGTGTGACATAAAAGATGAAGCAGCCTCATCACCAAAGCCTGTGACTACTGACGCTCCTGCAGTCACTGCGAAGTCTCCAGTGACTACCATGACATCAACCTCTGCCTTGCCGCCTGTGTCTTCTGCTCACAATCCATTCATAGTCAATCAACTGAGGCCATCTTTCCAGCGCCCATCATCCCCACGGATGTCGAGTCATTCTGGATTCTTCCCAGGATATCCGAGACAGCACCGGGGCATGTTCTCGCAAGTCCCTCCATTCATGGGCAACCCATACCTCGGACATCCGCCCCCCTACCCAGGGATCGGCTTTGTACCGCCTTCATTGCGTGGCCTCGCCTCAATGCGCCCACCGGGGAATGACTTCATGGAAAAGCATGCCAGCATGTTCATGCAGAACAGGATGCCTTTCATGGCAGGGAGGATGCCATTCCCGATGCAGCCCAACAGTCCAAGAGAGGGAGTGACCCTCTCCTTTCCAGCAAGCCCTTGGATGTCTCCATTCTATCCAAGAGCACCTGTGTGGGTTCAACAACCATGTGTCTCACCCTCGGTAGCCACCTCGCCCTTGGACCTCTCCAGTCGTGCAAAGTCCCCGAAAGGCGCCACGGTGACACCCGCTGATCTACCAACAGCGAGAGAGAAACCTGCTGCCCCAGGTGAAGCAACATCCACATCGAAAACGCCTCCCGGGGAGCCGCCGCTGCCGAAACTGATAAGAGGCGATGAGTTGGGCAAATACCGAACAAAGAATGGGTTCCTGCCACACATGAACGATAACAGGCTATCTCCGAAGGGAGATGCAAGTCCAGTTGATGCTCCGACCCATAGCCCCGTCGTTGAATCCAGCCTACTAAGTCAGCCTGTAATAGCTGGCGTTACTCCAGGCCTGGCAACGCAACCCATGGACTTTGGCCCATTGCCAGTCCACCGATTTCCTCAGAGACAGCAGATGACCAGGTACTTTCCATCCAGCCGGTTCCAGCCACCTAGTTCATCTGTCCTTCCGATAGTCAGTCAGACCGGCCCTGTAAGCCCTGGTCCAATCTCTAGGCTTCCGTATCCTTCACATCTGCCAAGGCGTCATTCACCGAGACTTGATCAGATGGTGAAAGGCAAGCCATACCCTTCCTGGAGACCTCCTCAGCCTTCACAGTTTCCACCCATCCCCAGGAAGAGGTTCCGTCGTTCTCCGGTCCGCCATTCGTCGACGGGGGATGACCTGAGCTCTTCTTCATCTTCCTCATCCCCTTGTAAGCGGCCGCCGAGGAGACGTGCTAGCACTGGCGACCGTCCATTCAAGTGCCCCATATCACCTTGCAGGAAGGCTTTCAAACGGCCACACTTCCTCCAGGAGCACATCTCGAACCACGCTAAGGCCGGAGACATTAATGCCTCCCACCCTGTCATTCCCGAGTTGTCTCGGAAGATCAAGACCCTGGTGTCTTCCCCGGACGGCGAAGTGGAGGTCGAGGTGGATCTTGAGAGACCATACATCTGCCATATATGCAGTAAGGGCTTCAAACGGAAGAACAACCTGGCAGACCATGTGCGCACCCATTCCCGCCCCTACAAGTGCGGCGAGTGTTCCTTTGACACCATCCGCTGGCAGTACCTGGCTGAGCACATGAAGAAGGCCCACAACTTTGCCGGGGACGAGAAAGAACTGGAGTCCCTGTTCAAACAGTCTGGGAAGAAACTTAAACCCACAGATATCATCCCGCTATCAGCGATGACTCCGATAACCGAGAGGATAAAGAACGGCAGGATCCAGGACATGGCAGGTGTCTACATGTGGCGTCACATGCGTGTGGGCCAGTCAAAGTCCAAACGGCTGCGCACGTTGAAGACAATGAAGAGACGAAAGCGGAGGCGCCCCAAGAACGATCTCGTAGACTTCTATGGCAACAGTGACTTGAGCTCTGAAAGGAGTACATCAGGCGGCACCAACAGGTCCGCTCCAAGAGAGTCCCGTCAGATCGATACCCCAGTCGTACTTCCAGACGGCATTCCGTATGAAGATGATGGATTCATTGCCGATGACTCTGTCAGCCAATCTACGGAGGATGCATTTGAATCACCCGTGAATCCACCTTCAGAAATGCTATTGGACATAAAGAAGGAGCTAGATGCTCCTTCAGATGACTCGGAGTTGGTGTTTGATGTACCTAATGGAGTAGATCCAGGGAGATCCACACAGGAAAGAAACGATGAAGACAGTCTTGTTGTTGTATCTTCGGAAGTGGAGGATATCGGAAGCTCTGGTGGGCAAATTCCATGTGCATCCCCAAGTGTTGCTCAAGAGGAAGATGTGAAAGAAAGGGAGTGTCGACTGATTGGAGGGCAGGAAAATGATATCACAGCAAATCGAAGTGCCCTGACGAGGGCCGCCCCAGGGGACGAGGCCCACAAGAATGTTTCAGAGGCGTTGGATGTCCAAAGAGCAGCAGTGCCGCTACCCTCCAAGAGCCCTCTACCAGACCAAAAAGCAGCATCATCACCTTCCACCTCAGACATTGCCAATAGATCTGATGAGGCTGTTTCTGCGAACCTCGATGATAATTTCGATGACGGCGATAGTATCGACGATTTAATTTATCCTAGACCTGTTACCAGTGAGATGGCGAACCAGGGACATGAGGAAGATGCCTCTCTTGAGATGCCAGGGGGTGCAATTCCTGGGCATGAGCTAAAAACCAAAGAACTCCAGCTACCTCCCGTGCCTAATGTTGGATCAGATCTGCCAAAATATATTGATGAGAATCCACTTGGTCCCATGGAAGACAATTTTGAAGACCCCAGGTGTGAACCTGTTGTGGTAGCATGCATTGACACAACTGCAGGTGGTGGAGATGGGGACCTAGAATCGTCACCCGTGGAGACCGAAGTCAACAACAATTGGCTTCATGATGATTCAAGGACTTCCCAACTGCACAACAGCTCTACCTCAGAAACCTCCAGTGCTCTTGATAGCTCCACCCTGAGCATTGCCGGTGCTGGAATGGCTGAATCATTGTCAGCGGTGGGAAAGACTCGAGAGAGGAAACGCAAGAGAAGGAAGAAGGGCAAGCATCGTTGGTCCCGCACCAAACACCGGAGCAGAAGCTACTCACCGACGAGCCTGATTCCCTTTACTCCAGTGGCTCCCAAGAGGAGAAGAAAGACAACGGAAGATACACTGGGGGGACCATCGGACCAATTCCTTTCTGATCAGCCAGCGGTACCTTCCATCCAGTCCTCAGTACCGGAGAGCCTCCCAGTGATACACTTTACTCCAGCAGCCCCTGAGAGGAAAAGAAAGACGACGGACGATGCACTGGGAGGACCCTCAGACCAATTGGTTCCTGATCAACCAGCAGTAGCGGAAAGCCTCCCAGTGGTTTCGCCCACAGCAGATCCAGGACCAGCGAAGATGAAACGGTCCGGTTCCTTGTTCGCCTCCCCACTCAACCTGGAGCAGTACTTCTGCTACGCCCCACAGTTCAGCGACCGTCCGTTCCGGTGCACCATCGACGGCTGTGACAAGGGCTTCAAGAACAAGCAGCACATGCGGGAGCACATCTTCACCCACATCAAGCCCTACAAGTGCGATGTGTGCGCAGTCGGGTTTCCGCGGACTGACTACCTCGCCCTCCACATGAAGGACGTGCACAAGGTGACTCCGACCAAGGGCGACCTCTTCGAGAAACGGAAGCTGGCCAACAAGAAGGCCATGGCCTGTCGGAGGCGGAAGACGAAGAGCGCAAAGAGGAAGGCATTACAGAACACACTGTTCTAGGGGTATCCAGGGTCAAGGAATGACACTCCGCGATTATCGAATGATACTTCTTTATCTTGGATAAAGACACTTTGTAGACCCAAGGTCGTGAAGCCAGAAAATGCTTGTGATAATTAGCAGTTGCCTTAACCTTTGTTCATCCTTGAAGAAGGCACTCCGTAGACCCAAGGTCATGCAGTCAACGAATGCTCTTGAAGATTCCATGGGGATTCCATGACCTTTCTTCAGCAGATGCAAACGGTAACGAACGACTCACTGCAGCACGATCCTCTCAGAACTGATTTTCAGAGGAAAAAACTATGAATGGTTGTCAGTTTGAAGCCAGTCTGTAGGACAATTTTTGCTTGAAGACAATGACAGATTGTCGGACACAAGAATAAGTGAAAGGCAAGGGCCGAATATGGAAGAATCCTCCAGGTCGTCTGAGGCTAAATGACATTTGAGAAAAGATCCCATGTACTAGCCTGCAACGGAATAAAGAATAACTTCTCCGCAGGAAATATGGTAGACAGAAAAAGAAGATGATAGATAAAGATACAGTGCTCAAGCTTGCTGGAGTGGAGCTGGGGTCATACAGTGACTGGTGCCAATATAAGAGAGGAAAAGAGCGAACGAACGAAGACAGTTGTACCAAATGAACAAAACAGAAATCCTCTGAAAATTATAGCAAACACGGTGACCGTCCGGTGCAGAACGGAATATACAGAATGATCATGCAAACTGTCAGCCGGTCACCCCTGAATGAAAGTTACAGATGACGCAAAATTGTCAATCAGTCGCAGGGCATGCACGTTTGTGTTGTGAGTGTGTGTGCGTGTTGGAGGTGGGGATAATTTTGAGTGAAAGGTCAAAATGTCTTTAAAACCAGTTTTCTCTCTGACCTACAGTGAGAGATATATATCGTGTTTGCCATTGATTGTTCAGCATTCATGTTGGCAATATCCAGCATTGATTCATACCCCTATTGGAAAATCCAAAATTGTATTCTTGGGCCAATCCTAATATTTTCAAAAAGCACAGAAACTGAGGAATTGAAGCTGCTATTCCCAGAGTGCTGAATTAGCACTAGAACTCCCTGAAACACCCAACATCTCATAGTGCCTTGCATTCGAAAATGCTGATTTGTGTAAAATATCAGAATTGCCCTTCCTGGTCCCATTTCCCAGACATTCACTAAAATAAATTCCAATGAGCATTATCTTAAATATTTGCAGCTGGCAGATTATCACTGGTGTAACCAGCGTATCTGCTGTGAAAACAGAATGTGACTGCCCCTGCCCACATGATTAACTTACAATGTGTCATGCAGAGGATTTTTCAACCATATTTTCTCAAGTCAGAGACAAAACGTTTGCATACTTTGTTTTCCCAGACCCCCAAAACTAGCCATTCCATCTGTGCCTTCAATGTTTGGCAACCCTGACTGCTGTGCGATGCTCATGATAAAAATCAATGGTGCGAAACTTGGAACTAAATACCGGAAGGATGTCCTGCCATTGTGTGGAGATGTGATGGATATCACCCTTCCCATTCTTCTCTATGAATTGATGCACCCATTGATTTGATAGGAAGTGGTCATTCTGTTATTAGCCATTTGACAGATCATGTTTGATGAGGGATTCAAATGTTTTATTTTTGTATAATATAGTACTATTATATCAGGAAGCATATAGAATTGGCATATGGGACACTATGACTTCCGCTGTATGACACATATTTGGTCACCAATCTCCGATTCTGTATGCTTCCTATTCTGTATATTTTATTTTACCCTTAGTTGCCCTCGTTATTGAAACATTTTTCTCTACCCACGAGGTTGCATGCAGGTGTGCTAGTATCTCGCTCTATTTATTTCTGCCATTAGCTTCAAACCAAAGGATTTGACTTGTATAGAAAAAATATGTTGAGGAATGTTAATCAAAACATGCATTCCGTCTTCCTAGTGTGCGCATTTTTGAGTGGAACATCTTCCCCCTTGGGTTTTTGTCACCTTGCATGTTGTGAATTCAGTACAGAACAAAGTCCCAATAGAAGTATAATTTCCTGTCGCGAGTGGACGTTGGCTCAAACAAATTCAATTTCAGTCATCTGTGTAAGACTGGAATGCTCAAATTAGGATCCATTGCGGGTATATCGGACTCCCGTCCACTCCCTTCCCCCACTCACCCACTGGGGGCAATCCAAAATATGACAGGCCGTGAAAAGTTTTGTTAAGAGGCAGTGTGAAGGTGCTTTTGCCCAGCTGAAAACGTGCCCTGCCTTCGTAGTTAAATTTGCAGCTACGATACCGCATCACAAAAAAATTACGCCCCGCCCAAAAGCGGATCACTGTTTCATGGTATTTTTTTTAATTGCCAAAGACAACAGTTATAGTAGAAACTCCCCTTCCCCTCCATTCACTGAAGCTCCACCACATGGACACATTATTCCTTCTTGAGAGAAGAACACATTGGTTGAATATTGGTTATCCAAGGTGTTACTAGTGGATATTTGTAGATACTGTAATATATATTCACCCTTGAAAAATATTATTTCACGAGTAGCTTAATGACAAGAGGCTTCCGTCCCAGCAACCGACATTTTAGTAACAATTGCTGTTCTCTTTAAATCCACTGTTTGTCTGTGTGTAACCTGAAATTGTGTATCTCAGTGGGATATTATGCTATTCTGATCCTTCACTTCTAAAATTAGTTCGCAAACATGCTGAAAAATGTTAAGTTCTGTTGGAGTTTCCAGCTGCAGATTTTGATGTTGAGCATTTTTAGGACAAGGGCTAAGCCACTGGGGGTTCAGTGGGGTCCAGCCCCCCCCCCGCTGATTTGAGAGGCCTTCATACAAATACATTCAGACCTTCCCAACTTTTGACAAGTGGCTGTGTCCCTGCCTGGTGTGGGGAGGGGGGGGGGGCATCACTGCTTCAGGGGGATGGGTCCCTCCCACATTTTGAGGATTCTCCAAAGTCCAAACCTGTGAAAGCTTTTAGCCTCAGAGGTGTTATTTGCAATGGGCCTACTTCCTGGCCTGCGCAATGTGTAAGATATGGTTACATGTCTGACACCACCTTCCCTTTGAAAAACACCACATACGGTATAAATTTCATAGATTATTCTACGACTCGGACGTTTGTAACATAGCCTAAAAAGTCACACTTGTAATTACGTTTCAATTTATTCGCAATATCATACTACTCAGAATAAGACAATTCACACAACTAGTCATGCATCATGTTGAAAATAGGAGGTGAATGAATAAATAAATAACAAATATATACATACATTTTATAAGTAAGTGAGCCTGCGTTTTGACTGCCTATGTGGCCTTAGTAGTCGTGTGGATAATTTGGGGTACCTTGGTACTGGTAACAAGTAGGGCACTTGTCCACTCGAAACTGTAGCCTACTATTAACTGTCTTATAATTGCCGATACCGGAATCTTGAAAATGATAACTGACAAAAGTTAGGCCCCTTACCGCTCCTACCTGTGACAAACAGCGGGAAACGTCTATCCCACCGAACACCCCATATCGCAATGTGCCTTGAAAGACGACTGTGCCGATGGACCAGCTTGCAAAGCAAGCAAACTTTGGTTTGGTTGAGTCCATTATTTATAGGAATGGGATAGCCCTCTGAATAAGCCAATCCGGAGATAGCTCCATGGAGTCGATTCTAGTGGGAGGGCATGTTTCCCCAATATTTTAGAGGCCACCCATTGGCTTTTTTACACAGTAACTCTTTGGAAAAGAGGCCACCCCCAATGTTTTCAACAAATCGCGGTTCATAAGTACCAGCTCAGACGCATGCGTCATTGTTCATTTTCCGGCCAGTGACTTGCCACAATATTCCAATGGAGTGTCAGCCATGCATAGGCCTGTATGCATGTGCGGCAGTTTCAAACTTCGCGTTGTTATACTCCCTCGCTGTTCACTCAATATAATCTCAAATTGGGCTTCACATGAAAACTCGTGGTTGGAGTGTTGGCATGCTAATTCAGGCAAATGACAGAACAACGAAAACAAGAAAGCAAAAATGCGCAGTGATTCCTTGCCGTATTCATTTTTGGCAACTCTGGTCTTAAAATGTCACTTCGTGTTCTGCTTCCAAATTTAGCCAAATCAAAATGGACAATCTCACGAATTGGGCTCAAACTTGGTGGATGAGTTTTAATGCGGGTAAATGTAAAACCATGCGAATAAGCCGCAGACGTCACCAAGATGACCAATCTTACACAATGTCAGACACCGATCTCGACAACACGAGGGAGTTTACTTACCTGGGGGGTTCGTTGGGTTCGGACGCACTCCCTTCAAAAACGAACCCCCTTTCTGGAAATCGAACCCCCTCTCTGAAAATCGAAACCCCGTGATTACAGGTGCTTGGTTCGTCGACAAGTGCGCTTAAATGCACAAGAAAAATCAACTGAATGGATCTAATTTGGTTATACTGGAGCGAACGGGTAGGCTAGAAATTGCAATTCCAGCTGTATGTGCTGAATATAATAACACGGATCCGCGCCTTCCGTGACAAATTTGCACAGAAGTGTGGAGAATATCTACTATAAGTTGTTCTAACTATAATTGTAGCCTGAAGTGGGGATGAGGGGTTTGTTGGCAGCACTTCGTGGCAACACTTTTCATGAGATAATTGGGTATGTACTCAAATTTTAGCCATAACTAAGCAGGTTCGGGAGAAGGCATGTATACAAGTTTCTCCCCGGCGTCGATCGTGTTGCCTCGAAGTTGCTGCATAACGAATTCAGAACGGCAACTCCTTCAAAGACCAAACATGATGAGATCTACGTGTCCAATGCTGCAGGGGTGTGGTGGTATGTCAACCCCCCTTGAAAATCGTCAGAGCGACGACAGTCGGAAAATCTGGAATACCAGTTGGAATTTCTGATATCTCAGCGTTGCACATTTTCCGACTA
>JAODTT010168770.1:0-13940 GCA_025400115.1 Pentamera pediparva
GTGACATCATGTAGTCGTCCAGTTGTTGGCGGGAGCGTCACTCTTACTCCAGATAAGAGAGACTATACAGTTGGTGAACGAGTGACGTATGATTGTCCTCCCGGGGAAGCTATAACTGGTCCAACCCACACTGTTTGTACCGATGATGAACATCAATCAGTCCAACTGTGGCATCCTAGTGAGGCACCTATTTGCACAGGTGAGTTATATACTTCGAGGCATCGGCTTGAGGTGATTGGCTTATAACTTTATGAACTGTTATTGTCTGAAAATTAGGAAAACACCCTCAGGAAAATACAAAGATTAAGTGATATAAGAACTCCTTTGCACCTACAATTGACTTGCAGTGGAAGGCTAGAAGCTGTTTATCGACAATGGATCAATTATAATTTGATGTTGGAGTCCTTCTTAATAAGATCGCACAAATGGAACTGCTCTTGTCAGAGATAACAATAGTTAGCGAAGGAATTCATTTTCGTGTACATATCCATCAACAACATCATGCATAAGGGACGCTATACAGCCGGTGAAGTTGTGACGTATGATTGTTCTCCCGTTGATGCTCTGGCTGGTCCGACCCACACCGTTTGTACGGATAATGATCATCAACCAGCCCCACACTATGGATTCCTAGTGTGGTACCTATTTGCACAAGTAAGTTATACGCGTGGTCGACCGGAGCGGCGAGGGCGCGATCTGAGCCGGGATTCGGCCATATCCCTAACGAGTATTTCCACGTACGCGTTAAGGTAGTGGATGTGGGTGTGCGTGTATGTATGTATGTTTGTTTGTATGTATGCCTGTACTCACAGTCGCTGCGTATCGGTGGCGGTTAAGAGCAATGGTAGTATATGCGCCAATGTCCATACTATCTTAGTCTAGTCCGAAACCAATAACAACCACAGGACAGGTGTGGGTCGAATGGCAGGTGCAACAGCTACACTATGTATCGTGACTTCCTCGTTTACCACAGTTGACTTGCAGTGGAAGCTATTCGTTAAGGGTGGAACCAGCGTAATTCGATTAGGAGTTCCTCGTACATGCTGATTTCATCGCACAAGTCAAACTGTTTCCGCTAGATATAACAAGAATTTCATTGAACATACCCTTTTTCAGTGACATCATGTAGTCGTCCAGTTGTTGGCGGGAGTGTCACTCTCACTCCAGATAAGAGAGACTATACAGTTGGTGAACGAGTGACGTATGATTGTCCTCCCGATGAAGCTATAACTGGTCCAACCCACACTGTTTGTACCGATGATGAACATCAATCAGTTCAACTGTGGCATCCTAGCGAGGCACCTATTTGCACAGGTAAGTTATATACGTCGATGCATCGGCTTGAGGTGATTCGTTTATAACGTTAGGAACTGAAAAAAGGGTACTTTAGGAACTCCTTTGCTACGATTGGCTTGCAGTGAACGGCTGGAAGCTGTCTATCGACGGTCGATCACTTATTCTTTGATGTAGGAGTGGATACAATGGCACAAATGAAACTGCTCTTGCTAGAGATAACAATAGTCAGCGAAGGAATTCATTTTCGTGTACCTATCCATCAACGACATCATGCATACAGCCGGTGAAGTTGTGACGTATGATTGTCCTCCCGGTGAGGCTTTAACTGGTTCAACCAACACCGTTTGTACGGATGGTGATCATCAGTCAGCTGAACTATGGAATTCCAGTGTGGCACCTATTTGCACAAGTAAGTTATATATTTCGGAGCATCTTGTTGAGGTCGTCAGCCTATTACGTTGTGAACTGGCATGATCCTAGAGTTAGACACTCAGAAAAATACACAGATGAAGTAACTCCTTTACTACAATTGACCAGCAGTGAAAATGTTCATCAGTGGTGGATGAGGTATAATTTGATGTAGGGCTCCTTGTGGAATGCATCGCACAAGTGAAACTGCCCTTGCTAGAGTTGATAGCGAGCGAAATAATTCATTTCCGTGTACCTTTTATTAGCGACATCATGCAGTGTAAAAAAGTGTCATAAAGTTGCCCAAATATTCCAGGAAGTGCCGTTCTTACTCCGGATAAGAAACACACAGACGATCGAGACTTTGTTAGGTGACTTGTTATGCCATTTTTTTCAGTGACACTGTCTGACTCTGATTGCGTGGAACTCACCTCGCCCTTCTACCCATCGAGCTACCAGAACAACGTAGATATGACATGGGTCTACAGAGCAGCTAACCCAAATGCAACAATAACTATGCGTTTCCTCGCTTTCGAACTGGAGAGATGCTGTGACTACGTCCACGTTGGCACCGGCCATGATTCTTCAAATGAGTCATCTCTCCTAATCAGCACCAATGGGATATATCTGCCTGGTGACGTGCTTTCACAGAGTAATTCCATGTGGATACGTTTCTTCACCGATGGCAGTGCGACCTATCCTGGATTCCGAGCGGTCGTGTCTGTGGATTGTCACGTAGACTGCCACGGTAACGTATTTTTTCTGTCTGTCTGTCTGTCTGTCTGTCTGTCTGTCCGTCCGTCTGTATGCATGTCTGTCTGTCTGTCTATATGCATGCCTGTCTGTCTATCTGTCTGTCCGTCACTCCGCCCGTCACTCCGTCCGTCTGACCAAATTGCTGCTCATACCTTCTTAATTTAGGGTCAATTTCTGCCATATTGATATTTTCTGCCATTTTTTGCAGTTCAGGTCGGATGATCATAAAATTTGGTCAATATTATCGGGGACCAGTGCTACATGTGGTTTCTACTTGTATAGGATGGATCGTATGATCATGGAAGTTGGTCAGTATTAATATTTATTATCGGCACAAATGGAGGGTTTAGTAATTTCATCTAGGGCTGTATTTTGACAATTTTGTTCGGACGGTGAGGCGATTTCTACTCCTACATAATAGATCGGATCATCATGAAAGTTGGTCAGTATCATTATCAACAAATGATACATGTGGGGTCATAGGTCATCTAGTGGTCACTTTTAGCCATTTCCTTCGAATGGTCAAGCGGCTTCCAGTCTCGCAAAGTAGACTAGAGATGATCATGAAAGTTCATCAGTATTATCATCGACCAATGGACAATAGGCCTACATAATGGGTGTTCAGGAGTTTGAGGTCAAAGTTCGTCTGGGATCAATTCCTGCAACGGTCGAGCGGCTCCTGCCTCTACGAATGAATCGGATGATCATGACAGTTAGTCAGTATTATTAGTGACCAATGGTTCATACGGGGTGTTAAGGACTCTGAGGTAACAAGTCATATATGGGTTAATTCCATCTATTTTGTCCGAACATTCGGAACCGTTCAGACGATCATGAAAGTTTGTATGAAAGTCAGTATTATATAATTGACTAATGGTACATGTATATGTGTTGCTTGAGGAATTTGAAGTCAGATGTCATCTGGGGTCACTTTGGACCATTTTTGTTCGAACGATTAAGCGGCGTATACTCCTACAGAATTGATCGAATGATCATGATGATTAGAACGTTTTATCATTGACCAATGTACCGATGTATGTGGTGTCCAGGAATTCAAGATCAAAGATTAACTAAGGTCTCTTGGCCAATCGTTTGCCAAGTGGCCTATACACATACAGAGTAGATCGGATGATCATGAACATTAGTCAGTATCATGAATGATCATGAAGCGGAAGTCTCGTTGACGTGGAAGGTAGAGCAAGAGGTAGGAAGGAAGCATCGAGGTATGGGCTGGCTTGACCTTCGCAGACTCCCAGATATTGTTGGAGGACAGATCAAGTGGAGAAGTGTGGAAGAAAAATCTTCGATGGCGCCCTATGCCCACAGCAGATGTCACACAGAATGTACATATCGGGTGTTGAGGAATTAGGGGTCGGAAGTAATATATCCGGCAAGTTACTATATAGTCATTACTATAGTTGACGAATTGTACATACAGGATGTTCGGGCATTTGAAGTCAACGGTCATCCAAGGGTCATTTCGAAGATTTGCGAAATCACTCAGAATTGTACTTTGGACATTTTTTACATTGCATATTTGCATTGCCGCAATTTGATAGATGAGATAAACATCAGCACTCTCGTGTAACATTTTGTATGAGATCTTCAATCAACTCTCTGTTATTGGCGAGTGTCACGGAATATTTAGGAAGTCAGATGCAATCGATTCCACATCACGAATGTGAGTTATACTCCTCATATTACGATTACATTCTGGTAATTGATACATACATAATATGGGATGCGCACCACTCGATGTTAGATCAATAGTTGAGGCTAATTACGAGGGCTGTAGTCGGGTCCACTATATCCGAGTCGAGCAGATTCCAGACCTTCCTAAGTCCAAGCAACAGCCGAGTCCGTTGTGTAGCCAGTCCGTAGCCAGTTGTGTCCGAGTCGGAGTCTTGTCCTCTGTGTCGTTTAGTGAATCATGCAGGAGAGATTGTATGAAATCATGATAATCGAGTCATAATTTGAATATGGGATGAAGAGTCAATAAATATTTGTCCTCTGTATATTTGTCTGCATGGACTCAGTTGGATTGAGTCCGGACTCTATAGTCAGAGTCCAGACACGAGTATACCACGCGTCAATCTGTTTAAAGGCCAAATTGCTGAACATGACTTTGAAGATTATGATTCCTTCCGATTAGTTTATGAAGAAAATCCAACCCCAAACTAACTTTCAGTCGATAAGAGGGTGGAAATGAGGCAAACTTATCATTACTTAATGTTTTTGTGACGTCACAGGGGACGGACAATACCTGCTCGAAGCACAGTAATAAAACTTTACCTTTTTCAAAACTTTCTCACACAAGAATGGTGAGTCTGATTTGAATGAAAATTAACCGAATTTGTAAGAATATATAGATGCAATCATAATTAATTGACTTCAGAAATGAAAATGTTCTACTCCGTTACTTCTACTTGTTACTTGTGTCGCTGTTGTTACTGTCGATGTTGTCGCTGTTGCTGTTTCTACTGCCGTTGTTGTTGTTGTTGTTGTTGTTGTTGTTGTTTCAGCACTAATTGTCATTACACTTTCTTTTCAACCAGACATGTGTCGCTCCGTGTCAGATGTATACGCGGGTGTTAATCTTACTTTTCCAACAACACCTTACGAAGAGACAGCTAATTCATCCGAAACGTGCCGTCAGGATTCCAGAAACCGTAAGTATGTTCTATACCTACATGTGTGAGCGCATGTCAATGTTCATGGACCTGTCCACAGAACGTGTCAGAAGATGCAGAGAGAAGAGCGACTACATTTGCTATGCAGTTTGAACAAGACTCATGTCACATATATTAGGTTTTGCGGCGCGAAGGGGCATGATTATGTTTGTCACTGTGTTTTTCGTCACCACAGACATCTAGCATGTCTAGGCCTATTCTCAAATTCCGCACGAAAATATTGATGCACGCGAAATTGGCTCCTATGCATATTGAATTGACTCTTAGTTCCCCTAATGGGACAGAACGTTACTGCATGTGTAAGTTGGGGGTTACCTCTGAACTACCGTTATGCTTAGCTTAGCCTAGCCTAACAACGATATCTTCATTTGAATACTGATGTGCTTATCTGCTGCCAGCTCTCAATCAACGTGAACTACCTGTAATAGTCGCAAACGCCATACCAGACCATAACGTGCGATAGCAGTTACCATGCGTACCCCCCGACAAAACGCTAAGGAGGTTGATCATGTCACAGAATGTTAGACACACTAATTCAATAGGACCCAGAAGAGTGTTACTCTAACCATAATTTCGTGAGTCCTGTTGATGAGTGTTTCTAACATTCTGTGCCATCGCCGTAGTGCTGAGCATCGCCTGGAAGCGTATTTTTGAAAACGGAACAGTAACTTTCGGTACGAAACTGTGCAGTGCGGGTGCAAAGAACTACGAGCAAATACATTACGGCAATACCATGGACGTTGTTGAATAGTAGGTTACTATTCACTTTTTATGTGGGTCACGTGACCAACCATTGTTCAATAAGTGTATGTATATATGATGAGCACAGGAAAAAATATCATGTTAACGTACCTCAAAAGCTCAGTTTAAGTGCCTTAACCGCTATGTTCAGGCGCTTACGTGTCGTTTATTACATGATCATGTTCTGAGTACCTTAAACATGGCGGTTAAGGAGCTTGAACTGGGCTTTTCGGGCACGTGAACATTATAGTTTTTCCCGTGAAGGTGTTACATGAATTGCCCTGATGAGACCTGTGCTTGTCTTACATCTATTTATTCCGTTATAACTCACAACCATCATTTCTTTTACTTCAAGCTCACCAACCGTTAGCCACACGATCGTGCACTGGTGGGTCGTGGAGAGACCCGGTGTTTCTAACATGTTTATCACTAGATGATGCATCAGAGAAAATACGGAATATAAGCAAGGTAAGAATAGTTAAACTAATCACGGTTCCGTTTCGTTTATTTCATCTATACATACAGCAGTATAAAACTGGGCATTGGAAAGACAGCAGACTGTCAAGGCGTAATCATCAAACAAACAAGAAAAGGTAACACACACAGTAAAATACATATATAGATATCAATCGGAATTGTTGAATGGTGGGAGGAAGAAAAAGAGAGAGGAGATATCAACAATCGCTTTTCTGGTAGCTTACTAGGAAGTACGACATTGGCCAATTTGGTCTCGAAAGTTGGATACGAGGACCACGTTAGCGTCCCATACAATAATATTGGCCCGAAAACAATAGGGATCATGTACATATTCAGCTAGTTGCCTGTTTATTATTATTTCCGGAGGTAATGGAGGTCTATTATCTCCGACCTCCTTCTCTCTATAATCTGTCAATCCATAACCCTCTAAAAATAGGCCCCACCCCTCTGCGAAAGACCGATCGATTATTGCATGGGTTATTTTATATTACTATGACGAAAAGCTCCCTCGACATGTGGGATTGTTCGATCATTGCATGGGTAATTGTATAATACTATGACAATGAGCTCCACCCCGTGATGTAAGATCGTACCATTATAGAAGCGCCATCCATCCAGGTGAGGTTATCGTGTTGACCAGCTGAAAATCTGCTAGAACTCCGATTCTCCGCAACTTCCCTTTTTTTAACTTCTTTTTTTGGTCATCACCGAAAACAGTAGGGTTCTTGAGGGACGTTACATGCTGAATTGCAGCCTGATCGGACCAAGCATTCTGGACATATCTTGTTGACAAGAATTTCAGAGTTTGACCCCTGGTGACCTTTGACATGACCCCGAAACAATAGGGATCATGTACTCATTATGGGGAACTCACAGCAATTACGAGCTTGATCCATCCTAATAATAGTCCGTGAAAGTTATACCACCACTGGCTAGCAAGGTTTACATCAACAGACGTCGTGGTTATTTCCAACTCAATTTATATGTTTCATTCCTGGAACTCCTTGCAGATTTTCCGAGAATTTGAGGATTCGATTCGATATTTTCGAGCGAGTCTATCTCTGAGCATTTCCTTATGATTGCGGATACTCTTGAAGAAATGTGGTGCATCATCAAATTTAATTTTATCGTTTGCAGATGAATGTGACTGACGACAATGTTGAAGAATTGGCCACGAGTTTATCACTCATAACGACACAGACAGAGGCTTTGGAGAAAGAAGAGATCATAACCGTCTCTGCGATATTGGAGGCCATCGTCGACACTAATAGTTCATCCAAACAGGTACTAATTGACAATAAGCCTGTTGGAAAAACGTTTCGAAAAGATCATGGGCGTGTGCACTATCCTCCACTGGTTAGACTCGGTTATTAGTGCGCGTGAATTATAAGTTGCATTTTGGGGGATCGAAGTGGTGACAATCACATGGACCCAGGTTACTGAGTACCGCATACGGCGTAAAATTACAAACAGCCGTCAGCTACGTGGTCACTGCGCTACAGAGCAATGAGGGGGAGAGATGGGGTATGGAACGGCGGATTGGCTTTCGTTGTGCATCTAAACGAGCGCATAATACAGTGACTTGTTTAGAACTCAGATATCGAAGTTCTATGCAGTTCTACTCGTGGCCTATGGTATATTAGAGTTGTAATTTTCTGTTTCCTTATTATTAGTATTGACTGGCTAGGCGGAGGATCGAAATTGGGTTTGTAGTTTGTAGATATGAAGAGGAAGCACCTTATCATTCTTGTTGTCAGGTCGAGGTCATTCAAGGTCAGGAGAGAACAGACCTCAATGAAGCTAGCTTGTCAGCACGATATCCGAAGGACGCAAGCATGTAACGAGTCCATATCAGGTACCTAGGTTGTATATATGGAGAGGAAGAACACTATTGTTCTAGGCGTCAGGTCAAGCTCATTCATGGTCAGGAGAGTGCAAACACAGAGCGTTTCCTGAAGAACACAAGCATGTAATAAGTTCAAATTGGGTTTGTAGGTCGCAGATATGGAGGGGAAGAACGTTATTATCCTTGTTGTCAGGTCAAGGTCATTGGAAGGTCAGGAGAGAACAGATCTCGGTAAAGCTGGTCAGTACGATATCTGATGAACACAAGCATGTAACAAGTTCAATTGGGGACATAGGTTGCAAATATGGGGAGGGAGAACCCTAACGGTGTTGGTGCCAGGCCAAGGTCTTTCAAGGTCAGGAGAGGGCAAAACTCAACAAGCTTGTCAGCGCGATTCTTGAAAATCGCAAGCATGTTCTATGTTCAAGCTGAGTATGTGGGCTGCAGTTATGGGATGGAAGGACCCTATTATTTCCGGCATCAGGTCAAGGGCATTTATGGTTATCAGGTGACAAACCTCGAAAAACTAAATAGGGGATGCATTGGTAGCATTGTACAGCATGCTGAGGGTAGGCCGTAACAGCTCCAAATCGACTTAATTATGCACAGAATACAATAATATTATTGCACTCTCGAATGAGTCTTCAGTCAAATCTTCGCCATCATGTATCATTAGTCCTTACAGTTCATGAGCCCATGATTTCCGGAACCTAAAATAGGTTGAGAACCCTCTAAAAGGTACCCTGATTTCTCATTCAAACACAACCAAAATTTACTCTGTTGTGAAATGGAGGCTTGAAACAAGACTCAGCATTTGGCAAAATCTTCCAATATCTGATAATTTGAATAATCCAGAACATTTGTCACTTCATTTGCCAGAGTTTGACCTCAAATACACTTCTGAGTGCTGTCAATCCAGTACACTCCGAATTATTTACCCAAATACTGACTGACCCCAGGAATAAAGGTAAACATCACTAATGCTGAACCACTCATACTAATTGGATCAAACCACGTCTTACGAACAGAGCAAACAGTTTAGAGAGCCTCTGCAAGATGTTGGGTGGTTTATCCCACTTTGACATTAGCTGCCTTCGTGAAAGTATTGACCACCATTCCCAGGAGAGGAGTATCCTGGGTTATGGTGACCGGTGGGTATGGGCCGTGGCTTGCTTTTCACTGCATATGATTACTTTGTCACCCTCGTTTATGGTGGAAATGACATGTCTTCTGTCTTCCTAAAATATACCGGATGGAGTTTTATTCGCCTGCATGATTTGTAGAAATAACTCTTATGTATGTACGAGGAGCGAAAGCACTTGTAAACACATTTTTGGAACATAACAATTTGATTAATTACAGGTAATCATATAGACAGATGAGATGATGGGGTGGCCCGATAGCATATGGTAGGAATAACTACAATGGGACTTATAGGTAAAACAAAGGGGTTGGTATTCGTTGCTCGTAGCCCTGAATGCAGTTGTTTTGGGGATTCTCACATGGTATGCCCCTTTTATTGATGATAGGTTAGCATTTACAAACAGAAGTATGTATTTATTTCTAACTAATGGTAACTTTTCTTGTCCCTCCCCTGCACCAACTGAAGGTAATAAATCAACAGACCACACAGGAATGTGACTGAGTTATTGCATAAAGGCAGCTTCCCTCGGAATCTTTGTCTATCCCCCACGTGTCTATGGCATGACTCGATCCATGTATGCCCTCTACACCAATGTTATTATGTCACAAAATATGAGCTATGGACTATGGAGTCCGTTGTTTTCAAAGAAACTGAAACATTCGTTGATTCTTGTTGAAGGCAGCTCTTCTAATAGTTGTTTTCTTCTACTACCCACGACCCACCTTCACTGATCTGACACAACTTACCAGCATTACATCGCTTGCTGTATCTGTCTGCCTATATCCTTATGTTAGAATCCCTCTTGTGTCATATGTCGTGTAGTATCTGTTACGAATATCATGAAATATGGCAAGGAATCACTACACATTGATGTGTTCTTGTTTCTAATACGTTTCATTGTCTTGCCTAGGTCACCAGATCAGTGATCGCGATCGCTAACAACATGATGGAGGTAGAGGAGGAGCAGCTTGAAGATAGCCTTGGTCAGGTTGATGTTATCACCTCCTTAGAACAACAAGTGGCTAACGTACAGCAAAACCCAGGGAACTATACGGAGGTACAGGAGAACGTTGGGGTACTTGCAGTCAAGATCGAGGATCCGACCAGAGGAGTCACATTTGTCACTTCATCGAGAGTAATTGGCGAGGAACAGCAAAAATTAGGTTCCACCCGCCACTCATGAATATTGATGAAATTATACTCATTATCATTCAAACATATACCATGCCTCCCACCAATACAACCCAACTGAGTTTCATCGAAATCGGACTTGCGGCTGCGGAGATATCAACATTTGAAGAAATTTGCACTGAGCCCCGCCCACTCATGAATATCAATGAGATCGGCACCTCAAACTATAGGGATCACTTACTCGTCATGGGTGATCTACTACCCAAGTATGAAATCAATCGGACATTGCATCTTCTGCTTATCGTGTTTTCGAGCTAGTCATTCGCTCCGGTCCTCCATGAATATCAATGAGTTTAGAACTAGTATCACCCATACATATACTGTGCCTCCCACCAATACAACCTAGCCGAGTTTCATCGAAATCGAACATACGGTTGCGGAGATATCAACATTCATAGGAATGGATGTACTATGGATAATCTACCAGCCAAGTATGAGACCAATCGGACCATGTGTCTTCTAGTTATCGTGTCCAGAAGAAATGTTAAGATTTTTGCTCAAAGCCACGCCAACTCATGAATAATGATGATATCAACACTAAAAACAGAAGGCATCACCTACTCACTATGAGTGATCTACCACCCAAGTATGAAACGAACCAGACCATGTGTCGTCCAGTTATCGTGTTCAAAATATTTGTTCAGGTTCTTGCTCAAAGCCCCGCCCACTCATGAGTATCAATGAGATTGACACAAAAACAATATATATCATCTACTCACTATGGGTGATCTATCATCCAAGTATGAGACCAATCGCAATTGCGTTCTCTAGTTATGGTGTTCAAAAGAAGTGTCAGACAGACACGCATACACACACGGACACACATGCGTGCCTACATATATTCATTCGGCCTCCGGCAAGGAAGCAAATGGGAAACCGGCGCTAGTTGGACCATTACATGAAGTAGGTCCTACTGCCTTCCATTCTCTGCTTCCTATGTATGACCAACCTAACAGGAGCTGGGTAACATTCATTTGTTGAACCAAGCACAATCCCGGTAAAAAATAGTGCACTTTCTTCACATTTTCGACATGGCTACACTGTAAGGAAGCTACAGTCAAATTGAAAAAAGTCCAATGAGCATGAAGTTTGGTGTAGTGCTTCCTCACGTTATGTACAGGAAGCCTATTTCTTTCGGCTGTCGAGATATGGTTCCAGAGTTGAGGAAAAATGAGGAATTTGTAAAAAGAATCAATAGATATGTGTTGCCCACGTTGGTACATTCATTTGTTATTGTGTCATAGTTTGTCAGACATTAGTCAAGGGAGCACAACGCCCTTTAGCTTCCTGGTACTGTTTAAAATGGACCAGATTTAGTCAAATACTCAACTAGATTGGGTTTGTGGCCCATTTTATAAGTATTCGGTTCAATTTGACCAGAGCGTTTTCAGAGAATATACTACCAATTTGGATAAGGCAATCGCACCAATTCGTTCACGTTTTCAGTCCATCCGGGGATTTTTTCACTGCGAAGAGAAAATATCACTCAACTTTCCAAATTTATTTTACAGATGCTTCATCCCCCGTTCCAGTAAGCTTCCTAATCTACAAAGATGCACGGCTTTTCCAAACAAACCAGACAATTTCAGGGAAGAGTTCATCGCTACGGAAAGAAATAATGAGCCAGGTCATCGCGGCCACAGTGGAAGGCAAAGTCATTAAATCTCTCCCTTCACACTCTCCAGTGGTAACGAGATTCCGGCTGGTAGAGGTAAGGGAAGAGCATGCTCTGCATATCGCTTATTTCCACTTATCTTACCCTCGGAAATTATTATTATTATTATCATTATTGTTACTACATATACTGGTACTCATTATACCATGAGGATCAATGCGCCGAAGACACGAACAATGGAAAAATACAATACCACAGACTTCCTCGTAAATGCAGTATGACGTCACGACACAAAATCGTCCCAAGATATATCGGAACTGCATTGATATACTGACGATATACCGTATCCATATCGAATCGCCTCGGATGTATTATTTTCCATTGTTACATTATTCAAACGACGCCGTCACGTTTCGCCAGTTGCTAGCAGATGTTGTAACCTCTTAAATGTAATATGGGAAGAGTGTATCAACGACTAGAATGCTCAGCCACCTTGGGAGACGTTTATTGTCGGTTCTAGGAGCAGGCTGGGATTGCATGCCTGCGTTGAGAATGGTTGAGTTCTGAAAATAATGTTTCTCATATGTGTACTGAGTAGGGCCTATTCGTATCGAAGACAAGCATCCGAGCTTATGGAGCCAGCGGTACGGTACACTCATATTCACGAACTACACCAAAACGAAACAACGTTAGCTTAAACATATATTTGCGGAACAACTGTCTTGAATGATTGTCTAGATTGTCAGGAATGAGTAAATGTAGAAATGTAAAACATGGCTTTGAAGGTTCCATTGAACACACGTAACTGCTTCTTTCACAGTCTTTGGAAGAGGGGGAAGTTGATGTGAGCCGAACGTGTGTTTTCTGGAAGCATTCGGAAGAAAAGGGAGGTTATTGGTCTGAAGACGGGTGTCGTATGGCCTCTACGGGGGAGACGATAGTTTGTCATTGCGATCATCTCACTAGTTTTGCCGTGTTGATGGTAAGTGTGTCGATTGATGTCTTCAAATGCACTGAAACAGTTATCAGGAATTTCTAAACACTGTTTTCAGAGTACAGTGATATTCTAGAGAGGCGTGGGCGCTCAATGTGTGGCTGAGGAAGAGACTGGATTTTTTCCGACAACCTCACTCCGCCATATTCTGGGATAACTCTGGCAGGACCGTGTGTCCAATGTCGGAGTTCTCGGGGAGGCGGGAATGCTGAGTCAACTGCGCTTCTTTTGGAACATGGCGCGCCCCCGGCGGACAATCCTGTCCACTGTGTTCCGTTGATACGGGGCCCATGAGGTTTGGAACCGGCCGTGGCCAGGGGACTTCCAGACATGTGCTTCCATTAGTTGGTGGGTTAGTGAGTGAATGGGTAAAAAAAGCACTGACATTCATCATATACTATGATTACTATCCTCGGATTCTCTATTCGTACAGGGAATTCAGCTCTCGGCTCCAGCAGAGAAAGCCCTTAACATTGTAACTGTTACTGGCTCCTGCCTATCAGTCATTGGACTGACAATGTACCTCCTGACCCTCATCATGTTCAAGTGAGTATACGCCAATTTGGATTTTGCCATTGCCATTTTATTGCTATAACGTTTTCTCTCAGATCTGTTATTTTTATTCTTCCTAACGGTATTTTTCTTTGCCATTGTGTTACCTTTTTTCTGGAGGGGTCTTTCCTGTCGTGATTTCTTGTGTGTACTTTTTTCGCTGTTTCTTGAATTTATAGCTGCTGTGTTCTTCACACTGGTCCTCGCAGGGGCGGCGATCTGTTTCAATT
>JAODTT010169880.1:0-13929 GCA_025400115.1 Pentamera pediparva
GCATTCCATGTAAATTATGCCGGAAAAAAACCGGGGAGGGGGGTGGTGGCTAATTTGCATATGTGCATATATAATTAGGTCATATGAAAATTCGTGTTACTATTTTCAGAACCCCCATCCAATTCTGATCGAAATAACATCGGTCATAACTAACAATTTGTTACAAATTTGCAGTAATTTGGCATTTACGAAGCCGGTTTCAATTTCTTAAAAATGACCCAGGCAAAGGGTTAAAGTCTGCTGATAATCTAGCAAGTACAAACATCTCCAACGCCTTGCAACTCGACATCCCTTATTTACATCTCTAAAATATACTTCTTCTGTTAAAGTTAATATTTTCTTGATCGTGATGCAGCTCACGGTAGAACTCCAGAGGATGCAGATACTATTGGGTATCGTGATCGTTGTGGTTCAATCAATGTCATCTGTTGAAATATTCTAGAGTGAGAAGCAGATCGAGTTCTGAACTAATATCGTCTTCGATATATACATAACTTCCAGTGACCAACAGCTCGTGTGCATTGTCATTTCGGTGAATATAGAGGTATTCATATCACTATCGTGACAGGCGGTCAGCCGGTACTTCTCTACTCGCTCAAGCGTGGCCTGACACTACGAGTGCATCAAACCACCGTCTTCGACAATGCTCGAAGACTAGATATATGAATTCAAGTCAGCGGCTGGTGACGCAGTGTTTAAATTTCAGTAGAAGGAATCGTGACGAGGGCAGGGATGATGAAGTTCACTTGGAGTTTACTGTGCTACCGTAACGAGGTAGTGAAGTAAGTGGAATAGGACCACGTCAGATTCACATTGGAAACAAGCATGATCAACAGTTTCGCAATCTGACTGGTATGACGACTGAGAGAGCGCCGCTGAATATTAGAATCAGTGAGCACTGTCAGCTCCGTAGCCCACATTACATCGTGTAGTAACGATCCCCAGGCCTGCAGGCTGCTCACACTCTGATCACCCGGAGGTTGAATAATGCTCACGCTACCGGATATTGCAAACACCTCCGTTGGGAATCGGTCAGGCGTGACAAATGTCATGTCATGCAACGAGGGGGCTTATCATAGGGGATTATTATGGCGCCCTTGCGGCGAATTGTATTGGCTGTGCCGTGTACAGGCAGTCGTGGAATGGGGAGGGGGTTACACAATGTGTCTATTACCCATGTAATGGTGTCATGACGGTAACTGCGTCGTATCTCCCGGTCTTGTCCCGGGAAAGGGGTGAATATCGCTTGGAGGAATATCTGCCTTATCTCCCATTCGTTCGTTTTCCGTTAACGGTGATTTAGGGGTTGACCGCGTCGAACCCATCCTAACGACAGTGTATTATACTAGAGAAACAACATCCTAGCCTTGTTAGAAGGACCCTCGCGCTAAGTTCCATGGACATTGTACTGCGACCATCTTATAACAAAATGGAGGGCGCTGTGCCGGATATTTCCTGATAGATAGTACACTGTCGGGAGAGTTGAAATGACCTTGTCCACTGATCAAATCGGGCTTTGATCAGAGTTTGCGTTGTTTAATTTCGCAGTGCTATGATTAGTCTGTATCCATCAGTACCGCTATATAAATACAATCAAGTTGGGTTTTAGTGATTTGAACAACGGCATTAACAAAACTATGAAACGCGTTTGTTGAATTTCACTTTCCTCCCAGTACATTGTCTAACATAAGCAACTCCACTCCTGAAACCTGCAAGAATAAAATCAATGCAATCAGCCGCATCTCTGGAATCCAAAGTGAATATCATCTTACTCGCGCATTTGTGATATATATATATATATATATATATATATATTAGGTAAGGAGAAGACGCTATGGAACATTAAGGAGATCGACGTATACCTACAAACCATGCTGCTTTAAGCACGTATTCCGAGTGGTACTTCACCTAGCCTAAGTAATACCCCATAACTGTGGCGCAATTGGCTATTTGACGAGACTATCACTGTCCCTGCTGACCTTATGAAACGTTGAACTTCGTTCTGCGAGCGGGATAAATTTGACTGATGTAAAGTCATTCATTGGTTACTCACCGCACTCAGTCGGCTTCCCGTGAACGTACGGCGAATCAGGATGTAACAGGACAAATGAAATGCTGCATTTAAAGCGTGACAAACCAGGGTTCAGCACACCAGTTGACGTGGAATACCTATATACTTCCTAGTTAGGCGATTAGTTGAATATTCTTCAAGAAGATGGTAATAATGAGGTGACGTACGTGGGAGCATCGTACATCACCAGCGTGTGTTGTACGTTGTAGCAATAACTTATGGTACAATATAATAGTAATGGTGATACCGAATCTTGACAATACGTCTCGTTTACATTCGGTAAGAGAGAGACTATAAAGTTGCCTACTGTGTAGTGAGAGTTCAAGTTCGGAAGGTAAACAATTTGTGCTCCGGAGTAGCCGAATGTTGTTTTAAATAAACATGTTATTGAATCGCAGTTTTCTCCCAAACGTTGTTGCCACATATCGCAAATGCTAAGACAAATACGGAATAGGCGTCCAAGGGCGAGGTTTGTAGTTTACCGCCTCCTCTAAATTGGCACGTAAGAGTAAGAAGGCTGCTATACGGGGCAGCTTCTCAGATTTCTCACACCGGAGTGACAAAAGAGGAAGGATAGCCTGATGATAATAATAATGCTTTATATATCCACTGACGGTTTCCATTTAGTGAGGTATTCATTGGTGTCAGGGCCTAGGAATCCGGTGCATGCGAAAAATGACAGTTCGTGTTCGTTTCGCTAATTTGTCATTGAACACATGCACATTCACTCATAACAACAGGCAAATGTCATGGAAGATCTTAAATTCGGAGGAGGGGGGGGGGCCTTGTTTTTCTTCAGGAAATGTAGATTTTCGACAATTATCTTTATTTTTTCCAAGATAATTGGTGATTGTAATAGACGAATGATTTCAAATTTTGCAGCAATAACAAATCACAAATCAAGGGTATCCATTAAATTGGTCGAAAATGACTAGAAATTTTAAAATTGTTGGGTAAAACAATCATCATTATCTTGTCCGTTTTTGAATAAATCTTCTGTCGATCATTCACTGAGGGATGCGATGCGTTATTGCCTCTTCAAACACAGCAGGGCAGTCGGGTCAATAACGGCTTCTCATCCTGTTATAAGTGAAATAGTAATAGGAGAAAACTAACCAAGAAATGAAATCGCACTGAATTCACAAAATGCGATTTCCATAGTAGCTGTGAAATATCCATCATGATTTGTGCAGTTGAATTAGGCAAACACATATTCAATACCCCGAATTAGTATGGCCGCAAGGATCACAGCTTGATGCAGCCCATTTTGAGTGGTACTTCACCTAAATAATGACGCTCGATTGCGGTGGCGTTGGCTGTTCGACGAGACTATCACCAGCCCAGCTGACCTCATTACACGAACAGACTGATGTGAAGTAGTTATTCATAGATCATTCAACCCGTCTCATCTATGTACATCTAACATATGTCGGCGTTACAGGGCAATTGTGATTATGCATTCAACGGGTATCCAAAGTCATGACGCTTGAATTTATACTCGCCACTGCCACTCCGTCCACGAGGCTGCTCTCTTCTCAGTTGGTCATCAATCAATTACCGAGTCGCAAAAGAGGAGTCGTTATGGTTTGGGATGGGAGATTTCCATACCACAAATGTCAGGTATAATCGTGTGGTAGAGCTGGTTATTCTTTTACCATAGATTCTAGCGGCATGTATTTTACTTTAGCGCATAAGTTTACAGTGAATATCCATTTTGTTTTCTTCCTGGTTAGCATGAACAAAGAAGCGTTTTCTGATGTCCGATATTCATTGAGCAAAAAGTTGAAAGCACAATATGTACCTGTTAAACACGAACTGTATCAACAATCCGATGAAGTAATCAATGTCACCAAAGCCAGATATGCTGGTAATGAACTCCCACTCAATCACGCAAAGGCGCATTATAGCTTTTATTTCCACTGCCTAGTAGAATTGCACTCGTGTAAGTTATACTTACCCATGTATCTACGAAACAAACGATTATGGTTCGTTGACACTATCTTCAGTTGTAGATTCTCTAGCCCACACTTTCACCCACATACGGTTTCAACCTGTGGCGCAAAACCGCGTAAATTTTCTAACACCGGAGAACAGGTGGACACTTTCGTTTGGCCGGTGCACTGTCACGAGCACGTAACAATATTTGAGCATACTCCGAAACTGTGGATGTTGAAACGGTCGACCTCCGCATTTCGTAGAAATCAGTTTGGCAATATCATCCAACTGTTACTAACATTCTTTGCTCTGTCGTTTCGTCGAAAGCTATTACCGAACGCACGTACTTTCCCTCATTACTATTCCACTGACAATACTTTGAACAGCCGGACTGTCACAAGTACATGAATGCATTCGACCGGTTATTGACTCCAATGTCCTGATTCTGTCACAAATCTGGATCATGACAACGTGTTTGGTGAGAAAACACCACAGAACATGAGATATGTTGTCAACGAACAACGGTCGGTGACGCCCCTCAAGGGAGTAACTGTCTTTAGATGTGACGATCACGTATTATAGACTAGAGCACTATAGTCTCTCCAGTTAATACGCACTGTCTCGTAAGGCATTTATGATTGGGTAATGGTATTGTTTTGTACCGATTATATGCTTTGTTAGGGTTGGGGAAAAGGTTAGGGACTGGAGTTGGTGTAGCTGGTGGTCAATGCGCGATACGAAGTGAAGTGTAATTGAAACTAAATTAGGCAACAACTCGTTAATTAGCAACGTGAGTCTTCTGTTCGATATATCGTAAGCTAGGTCCGACTTGAAGCATTCGGCAAAATACGGATCATTTACCCAACATATCTAATTTTCTATGGTGTTTCATGATAATGCCACTTTCAGTGTTGATATGTTTACGAGAACGCCGGTTATTTTTAATCACTCCCGGCCGTCAATTATTATGAGTACCAAGTTTACAATACCTGTGTCAGAAGTTTGACCTCAAATGACGTCGAATTGACCCTGAAACAAACTTCAACATGTTCACCATTCCATATTTACTTTGTGTACGAAAAATCAGCAAATTGACCTAGTAGAAGTCAGTTAAAGTGCACCTCCAGTAGAGTATTCCCTGAATGGCTGTTCGCATTTGATGAACTTGATTGTGTTCTTTGTTAGAGTAAGATATTGAATCAGGGATTAGGGTTTGCGTTATCCAATGAAGGAGAGTCGCCCCAGTAAAGGTATGTTGAAGTGTACACTCACCTAATTTGAAGTTGCAGCGGATTCCGTGAAACTTAGATACATGGAACAAGTGTATTTCATAACCATGAATGTCAAATTCGGAGTTCCAAGTTAAGCTTACCTAAATTTTGTGTTTTTTCCACATTTATATCTTGGGTCTGATGACGTCACAAGCTCAGCCGCGGCTGAAAAATAGAGTTGACAGAAGTCTAATCTTCCTCGATTGGACATTCGGTCTGATAAATATTTAAACAGATGAAAAAGCACTTGACCAACATAAATATATATATATTGGGGGGGGGGGGATTCGCTTATATTTCTAACGCCTTAGGTATGAACTGAACTGTAGTTGGAAGGCTCCAGTTACCTGAATATGTATTTTGTTAAAGTAAAACATGGACTGTCCCACTCATTAGTATGCATCAACTGAGTATCAACTCAATACAAATTCCTCAACTCTAACGTCCAAAAAATACGACTGCACGAATTGTCACTTCTATCCTCAAAGAGATCGACTGGTTACCTATCTAGAATTGTTTCTTGAACGTGTACTGCTTGTGCTTACGTCGTTAAATGCCAAGGTTCGGATTTTGTATGATGTTCATGCTCACCATGTCGTAATGTTCGTCTCAGTAGTTTCCTTCACACTGGTCAAAGGATCTAAACGTCCACTGAGCGGAACATGATTTAGGGTTGTTATTGATAATTTACCCAATATCCACGACCTTCACGACGACGGTTGAGACTGTTCCCACGTTTCTTGTTGACATTACTTGAGTACAATATAATCTCCTGTAATTCGGTATCAGGCTACGACGCTCATGAATAATACTGAGTTGAGGGGGCACGTGTCCCATGTATATATTATTATTAAACCTATTATTACAACTTTATTCCAGGCGGGTGACTTGTTCAGCCAGAGATAATCTTCCACAAGGCCCTCATGAATAGAGAACAAACTGCGATGAAGAGGCACGTATCCCACACATATGTTACACTCCCTAATCATGACACAGAATAGCAGTAACGCGAGAGCAGGAAGAACGGTTGTGACGATGTGTGTCAACTGTAGAACAAAACAGAATATTTTAAGTTCAACCCACGTAATCTATTAAATTACATAATGCGATCCGAAGTGTTCGGAGCTTTTCCCCTTTGTTTAATTCTGCGTTATTGCAATCGAGCACACACACCATATTAATCTGTTAGACGTCGCACGGGTAGCGATTCCACCTGTGTCAATCAAAGACAGACTTGAGGAGTGAAAGGTGAGTTTTCACATGTCGGCATGTCGGAGTGCGCATCCAAATTAAGTCACCTCTCATTAGGAGTGTCGGTTACTGGAGAGATGACTGCGCCGGAAACCCCGTAAGGAATCTCAGTAATAGGTTTCAATCGAAGCTTTTTCGTGCGTACATTTCGTTACCAGAATACGTGCAGCTATTGTGTCCTTCATACAGTCTCGATAAACACGTAATCAGCATCACTTAATGTTGAATAGTAACTAGGGAGGAGCCTGTTCGCGGAAGCATTTTGGAATTATTTCAATGAACATTTAGATAGACTCACGGAAAAACCTGGAATGGATAGATGTAGTAGAAGACACCGTATTGTTGATAGTAATGTTTTCCCTCTGGTTGTTTCTTACTCGAATTACTAAAAAAAAATCTTGGTTTCACCAATGTATAATCACAGATTACCATGAATGCGTCGATGTTTTGTTGATTTCTTATGGACTATTCTCCCCAAAACGTGTTTTTTAATTAGCTTTACGATACCTCACATGTTGGCAGCATTCTTCGATTGTAAACGTTAATTTTCCACCGATCATTCGTACAATTCATATCTGTTCCTGCCGATTTAGCAATCGGCCATATGACACATACTTTGACATCTCATATCAGCTAGCATGATGTCTCGGCTTCATTTCCCTATGCAGTAATAAAATGCGATGCTCCTAAAACTGTTGAAGACTTCTCGCAACATAACTGCGATTAACAGACAAAAGTATTTACAGACGTCCATTAGAGGTAGATCAGCATTGTTTTTCTTTACTCTCTGCAATGAATCAACAGGCGATCCATCATCGTCAAACTCAATCAGTATCATATCAGTCAACATTTACTTGTGAAACACGTCATGGACGGTGAGACAAGCATGTTCGATACATGAATAAAATGCATAAAGCCCGCTCTAGTTCCGGTTATGCAGTCGTCAGATGTATTTGAAACTAACCCACAAAATCAATGAAATTATATCATTATCTTGAGAATCATGCAATGTACACAATACGAGCAAAATTTATTATTTGCTGGTTGTACTCCTATGTAATATTTTGACAGCACTTATCAGGCTATACATTGAATATCATCAATAGCATTGTATTCATCATTATTATATTTCAGAATGCTATGCTTGACACATAATTCCTCGCCGTAGCCAACGTATAGTTTCAGTTTACATACCAAGCCCCAATTTGGGAATTTCTGGATTAGCTAGTGACATCCATGGTCTACTACCGTCCAGCTGTGTGGCACTGTATAAACTTTTCGTCTCCGATATTGCGAGACTCTAAAGGCGAGATTCCACAAGCGCGGATGCGGGGCGGCATAAATTTAAGAATCGCAGTTTTGCGAAGAAAGAACATGTGTAGAAGGGGAAAAGATGGCTGATGAGGCGGGAAGACAATGAATTTGTTGCAGCCTATGAATATGAACGTTAACTTACTTGATGAGGAAGATATTCCACATACTTCTCTGAGGTATGCGCATTAGCGCATCGATACGCATGGTAGCTTATTACTGCCTATACTCAATGTTTGTTCCATTTTATTCGAATGAGTTTTTGCCGCTATGGAATTTGTATCTATCTCTACAACCCGAATACAGCTTCTTCGGGCACTTTGTCTCGTGGAAGCGACATTTTTGTTGCTTCGCCGCATCCCGCGCCCGCACTTATTGAATCTCACATTTATTCTCCGATATGACCCGGTAAGGGGGACCCAATACGTCGGCAGCTCCAACGTCGTTTTATACAGTCTGGGCGGATATCCATTAGATCTGATTAAGAATATGATCTTAAAAATGCACGACGTCAGTGACCGCTGCTTATTATGATCAAGTCTCTGTTCGGCACAAGGGAAGCTAATGAGCGATAGTAGTGTGTATCAGTGTGCGAAAGAGAATGAACAATACATATGATCAAGAATAAGCTTTACCCACCCTTGTCCATGACAGAATAACCCAGCTTGAACGCTGTCGAGTCGAGATGGCCGAACACGGGTTGAGATGACTGATTTGTTATTGCCAATTATACCCAGGCTAGTAACTGACCTTGGCGCCTAGACAGCTTTTTTGTTTTGATTGCCCTGTCCACCTGTTGGTCCGAGAGCAATAATATTGAAACCGCAGAAAGTGGGATGTAGCCCGCTCTATCTTCACAAGCAGTGTGAAGAGGGCCTCGTCAGTCTTCCAAAGTAGGCTGATTTCTGTTATTGAGTTGACCAGCGAAGCGTCACATACACAGGCACACAAAGGTTTGCCGAGTTTCCGCGAGGCAGGATCAGTTAAACAAATGAACAATCAAACGAACAAAAATCAAACATGACTACATGGATTCCTCGACTATTATATCCCTATGAACCAACCATGAAGCTCAGTTGTAGTGATCGACAGTTCCAGGCAGTCAAACGAAAGTTTTCGACAACTCCAGTCAAGGCGGTACGATATGGTTTGTTCAAGGAATTGTGCACAGTTTATTCACGCAATTCACATACCACACATAATTCGCATGATCATTTCTGAGGATAATCGTACAAGGTACCTTGGCTCGTGGGTGAACTCCACCGAGGGACAACTCGTTCCAGGCCACAGTTGTGTCCGTTCTGCTGTTTAAGTTAACCTTGGACCATGTCCCAAGTCCTAGAGACAGAGGGATCCACTAAATATCACATAGAGAGATCACATCCTCGGTGCTATCTCCTATGGGGAGCTCCCCAAAGTTGTCGGCATGGTGGCATACAGACGGATGACTCCACCTTGAACTACCGATCTGTCACCTCGTACTATGACGACCTAAAGGTCTGAAGCAGACAGAGAAAGAGGCACATTTGTCGACATCATGAGGCGAGATACTGAACTAAGAGAATCAATCGAAATTGCTGGCTGTATGAGGCACCAGGAATGGAGGATTATTGCTGAAGATTGCTGTCATAGCTAGAATGCGATTTATGGAAGAACAATTTTAATATAGTTAAAAATCAGCAGACTTAGCGTTAGGTTGAGGAAAGTTGTATTTGTCTTCGTTGGAGGTTCACTGTATGTCAAATCGGTTATGATTAGTTGATGAAATGATAACCTTGGTCGTGGTAGTCGTAGAAACATGAGGATACAGGGAATATCGTGAATTCCATCAGGTAAACAGAACGGAGTGCGCAAGAAATCACGCCCCTTGTTCGGGCATTTGAATAACTATTAGAACATTCAGCAGGATTCTGATAAAACTTGTCCAACTTTTGTTTTCTCTTCCCCCAGTCTTTCAGACATTTCTGTCGTTTCCTGGCCGAATTCATCTCAAATTCACCATACCCCCTCTTAGTTCCTCCTTGTGAATATATGTAATGTACTTGATTCGACGCGTCTATCATCGAAATGACTGTGGCATCTGCGAGTACATTCGGAACAATGACTGGTCTGCAAGAGTGATACATTTGTCAGTGCCTGATCGGAAAGTCACGGTCAAGGTGATCAGAGTGGGTGACATGTCGCCCTGCACGCCGGCTGCAATATGTCCACGGGTAGCATATATATACATCCAAAAATTGCCGTAAAGCACATATAGACCAAACAGAATATCCAGGAATGGCGCTAATCGTGTTCCGAACGATTATGGGGAGAGTTTCCTTTCCTCTTGATTCGTTCTCCAAATGACAGTGAAGAACACGGAGAGAAATGTAACGAATTGCTCATCCGAATATAGCTAGTAGTACTTGCCAATCAGTCATTTCAGGCACCAACAGGGAGTACCCACATTCTGTTATAAAAAACGCGTTCTACGAAATAAACAGTTCGAGAGACACATTCCTGATTATTTGACCTATGAACCAGCAACACATGCAGGAAACTCCCGTAGGAGCTTTTTCCTGACATTATCAACTTACCGATGTACGAATGTTCACTTTGGCAACAACATCAAATTCAAAATGTCGTCCTAGCGTCCTTGTCTCACCAACAAAGTTCGTGGCAACGCAACACACTTTAACAGAAATATAGAAAACAATTTCCCCGGAGATGACATCAATGGCTCCGAGTCAATCACAAATACATCATCGGGAGTGTCGCCGATGCAGCATATAGTTGTTCATAGTTCCTAGGTAATTCCAGAGTGATGCGACATGATCTATGACAGGAACAATTCAATATAAATTGTAGCTCGAAGTCAGCAGGGAAGGTCGAATGAAGCGACCTACATTACGAATGTTTCGACTGAAGTATCGTTCGAAGGACTTGAGTCATAATCATGGACGGATAACCCGTTGGGAGCCTAGAAGAAGTATGAAGTATGATGGAGTATCACACCCTAGATCATTTTCGGACAGGGTTTCTGAATATGAGACTAGATGATAACAGTTTGTGATACGACAAGAGCGCGACTGCCGAACTTTGGCAAGGGCAGGTCTTTGACAGTGGATTAGGTCAACTTAGATAGTAATTTCCACTGGGGAGCAGTTGATAACATCAGGTTGATCAAGGAGCGAAATCGAAACAGTACCCGAAACAGTTTCGGGGAAGCTGACAAATATTGGAAATCTCAGCACTGTCCCCTGAATTTGAAACAGTCCCGTGTTGTTAGGATGTCGTCGCAAACCCTCGAGATCTTCACGCATCATACTGGACCAAGTCTTACTCGTTCTCCCACGAGGTAATGTACAAGCGATATGATGATCAGTGTACCTCCCGATCAAACCAACACTGCGTTAAACATGTCACACACCAATAGAGACCTAATCTAATCTAACATGTGAGTGATTCGATTCACTGTGGGTAAGACGGTTCATTGTTACTCTCGCTCCCAGCCAGTCTTGTGGTTTCGGGATGTCGTTGCAGATTCTCGGGATCTTCAAGCACCATACTAGACCTGGTCCACGAGGTGGTGTAGGCTAACTATGTTAAACATCCCACGCATCAACAAAGACTGACCATGTCATTGCCGTAACCCATCGCACTACAGACGAACTTGTTGTATCAAGAATCGCGAGTGTCGTACAGACCTTGTCCTTGCCAATATCAGTACAGCGACCAACGCCTACAACATTATCACCAGCTTCCCTGGCGATATATCCAGGTGAGTGCAATTAACGATAAACTTTGCAACAACGGTGTCAATTGCCGTGGGAAGATGAGGAACAGGATTATAGAATTCCGCTCCCAATGTAGTTGTTGAATCTTAAGAGTGCTGTATAATGCAACACAAATTGGTACTTGTCATGTGGGAATTTTCCTTTGATGGATGTACGTATGATAGTATAGCAAGTGTTCAAGAGTTGATAGAGTTTTATACATCTACATATCAATATATATGTCCGTCTGTCTGTCTGTCAGTCCATCCGACTGTAATATATTTATATGGTATGTCGTTGTATTCTGGTTATAATCGGCCCCGAGAGCGACCTGCCGCCGAGGGAATGGTGCCAACCTTGAACTCAGAGGCACGTACGCTAGAAATGCAAGAGCTTCAGTTTATCTTAATCATTTTCAGATAAATGTTCTTTATGGATATGCTATGTCTGTTATAGCTCTTCCGAACATTTGTAGGCTTGATGATTAAACAGAACGTTTATTACTACAGGGCATACATATTCAGACGGATCAGACCTCTCTTTGATCTACTTCAATACATTAGTATCTGGTCATGTGCAGGCAGGTGAACCGCCCACGTGTATATCCTTGCACTTGAAAATCAGTGGAAAGCGATATCATATTCATTTGTTATGTGTGTGGCAGGCAGGAAAAAGGTCCTGCCAAAAATTGCCAGAAGGCATCCCTGTAGGTCGTCGCCTTAATTATGCAAAACTGGACCTCTGATGACCTCCTAATGACCTCCACTTTTGTCGGGAACAAAGGCAGTATATATCCACAAAGTTTGGCTCATATCCGACAAAGTTTTAACAATCGAATGAATTGTGCATATTTGACGCCCGATGACTTCCGCTTCTGTCGGGGCTAAATGTGGTCCCCATCTACCAAGTTTCGTTCACAACCGCAAACGTTAAAATTTAACTTATATTATGCGAAAAAGCGGCCCACAGCAATTCGCCGACGCCCACTCTAAAAACCATGATATCACCAGACACTAAACGTGTCGCGGGTATATAAATACTGATGCGATTCGATGAATGCTACACACTGCATTGCCCTATATGTTGATCTGCCTTGTTCCTCAGAAGAATAAGCTATAACCCCATCCACGGTTGCAAACGCGCACGCTCAGAACTTCACAGTCTTCTGTTACAGAAGAAATTTCCCCCATGGCGTTATTATTACTGCCTATTTTGAAACTGCCATTACCCTTCAAACCAATTATCGTGTTTCACTATGTTATTGTTTATGACTATGGGAGACATTTCATAAGTTGTTGTACTGGTAGGATATTTGATTTTCGTTAAGGGAGTTTTAAAGGATCATTTCGCACGCTGTTCTTGAAAGCTGCGCAGTGTGTGTCTGCGTGACACCGCCAGTGTACCCGAATGACATTAGGCACCATCTCATTACCATATCATTAAGAGTCAACCGTGAACTGGCCAATTGCTCACTTTGTCTACCTTCCAAAACTCAGTAAACAATATACTGCGACGTTACTATATGCAGCTGTGTGGTACTGCAACAAACTCCTCGTCGAGATATAACTGTTGCAGGTGGTTGGCAAATTAGGAAAATTGATGGTGGTGGGCTCCTTTCAACAAAACAGACAGCTACATATTGTTCAACTTTGACTGAAGCTATCAGCTGAAGTGGCATCCCTAGCACTCGTGGGCAGGAGATCCCATTCTGCAACAGTTCACGGTAGGGAGGAGAATTTGTAACAGTCTTCAGAAGATGACGGGTGCAGTATAGCTATCCCTCTCCCTTGGGTCGGGTCTGGTAGTGATCAGTATCAATAACAACAGTATTGTGACTTGCTTTTGTAAAGTAGTTTGAGCCTGGCGATTGCCTGGCGTTCCTCCATAGACCTACATCCCAGTTTCGTGATAATTGAAGAGACGCTGATTTTCCTGTCGCATTCTTCGCGGACAAATCTTGTAGCTCTACGTCGGACTGCTTCTAAACTGGTCCCAAATGCTAGCACAATATACAAGCCTTTATATTTAGGTTTCTTCTAAGCAAACCTAGAAATTTGCTGGCGCTAGAGATAGTAGTATTTATATATAATCAACTAAACTTGTAGTTTATTCTTACCCCAACGTGAACGTTGCTTTCTACAGCTTGAAAAGGTCTGCTATACACCAGTATACGTTGTATAAGAGGGAATCCGCTCATGCGTCTTTGATTCCTTGCCGAATGCGAAAGGAATATATGCAGTCAGGCAGATGTGCGTATGTGTGTGCGTCTGCGTGTGTGTGTGTACGTGTGTGTGTGTGTGTATGTATGTGTGTGCGTGCGCGTGTGTGTGAGTGT